>CAUYRT010095239.1:0-106598 GCA_963574885.1 Lepilemur ruficaudatus
GCAGGATAGCCACCTCATTTCTGAAGGCCTGGAACTGCTCTGGGGTTGGGTCAACAACCTTGAGGATCTTTACTGCAACGTCTCCATGCCACTTGCCCTTATAAACAGTTCCAAAGGAGCCTGACCCAATCCGAGTGGAAAGCATCACTTCACTGGCTTCTATTTCCCAGTAATAGCTTGAATCTCTCTGTCCACGAGGCCTAATTTTGTTCTTCTCCTGGGTCCCGGATCCTGGTGCCTGCTCTCTTTGTGCTGGCACAGGGGTTTTGGGCTGTGACCAGCCCGTTGGGCTCAGATTGCTGGGGCTGCTGGACAGGGCTGAAGGTGAGGCTGATTCGCTGTGACTTCAGATTGCATCCTCAATCATCCTGCTGTCCACAGGAAGGGTGGTGCTGACCATGCGGACATTAGGTGTGGATGTCGACCTCTGCCTCTGGGAGAGGGAACCTTCAGAGGAGGGGTTGGAGGTGTTGAATGTGAAGGCATGTGGAATATCGGTGCTGGGAACTAACAGGTATCCGGGAAACAGACTCTCGCATATGACGCATTGTCAAAGAAGGCAGTGCTGGGACCCCACTGTCACCAATAGCAGAATTCGGAAACAATAAGAGTTGTCTGATATTACTCCAGTCCACACACACAGTAGGTACTTTGGTGCTACAGTGCTCATGAAATTTGTAGCCACAAGTTTGACATCGAAATCCATTTAGCAGGAACTTCTGACAGATGTCACAGAAGGCAAGCTTCAGGAACGTCTTCCGAGCAAAGTTGTGCATTGTGAGGGGAACATGATCCAGGAAATCTACTTGAAGTGCTTCTCCAATCAAAGAGGCAGCATCGGTATTCCAATCTAAATGTGTTTTTTTACCTTTGTGTTCGTGGAGAAGTCTGAACACTGCACAGCACTCTGGTTGCAGGCCCCTCACCTTGAGTGCTTTCATAAGGCAATCATGCAAGCTCATTCCATTTCGCACGTTGACCACAGTTCTTTGCTTGTTCGGCAAGAAAACACGGAGAGTGTTGCTTGTCTTAGAAGAATCTGTGAGTTTGCCATCATCTGACGCCCGGCGCTGATAGCCAAACTGCTGAACTATTGTAGGGGAAATGCAGCTGGAGCCATCAAACACCGAGTCTTTAAATCCAAAACCATTGCTGATCGTCTTCCAAGCCCCTCGTATGTGCTCCATTGATGCAGCTTAAACAATCCTTAAACCTGAGGGACCTGGACCGCCCCAGTGTCTGTCGTCTGGCAGCAGCGTCTGGTCCGCTCCTCCTCCCCGCGGCGGGTGAGGGAACGGGAGGCGGTCACATTCAGCGCGTCCTCAGCCCAGGGGACCGAGCCCCGGGCAGACCCCGCATCGTAGCACCTGCACTCTGCGCCTCAGGGCACACGCCCAAAGCCCAGCCAACTGGCCCTTTTCGGGGCCCAACGAGAGCAACAGAGAAGTCTTCCCGCCTCACGTTCGTCCTTTTACTCCCGCCATCTAAGGTGGCGGCCCCAGCGCCCACGATGAAGATACTCTTGAGATCAGTTAATTTAATTTTCACTTTTTTCTTCCCCAAACTGACGGTTATGTAGAGGCTTTCCTGAGTTAACACTGGTTGAGTATCACATACAGGCTCCTGGTCACTCCCTGGAGTTTTCCTATCCTCCGAGCTGGATAACTGAGTGATGTGATGATAGTGACACGGTGACAGGGCCTGAAGATGACTTTTGTTGCCATATTCTGTTTGAATGTTTACCTCAAAGACTTATAAATACCCTAAAATGAAGTGCAAAGGTCATCAAGATTTATTTCTGAGAGAAATGGATGCTTCTATCCTGCTTTGGGCAAAAACATCTCATGAGCTGAGGTTATAACACCCTGAACAAATTAAATCCCAGAGATATATAAAGGTTAAATGAAAAAAGTCAAAATAAGTAGGTGATCTAGGTAAGTGGGCCAGTTTCAGAAATGTCTGGGAAGGAGGGTGAGAACTGCATCCCTGTCTTCAGCCATAAGGTGGACTTCTATTCTCCATGGACAGAGTCATTAATCAAATGGGTTATTTATAGAATCTCCTAGAAACAGAAGTTCCCCTCTGGGTTGCAATTGTCCTCACTTAGGTCAATGATACATGACAGGCTTATCATGAAGTCTGCTAAGGAAAAAAAATATCTACTATGTTCTTTGTGTCTTGAAGCACAGAAATTTCAACCTGGCTAAGGTCCACACTCCGTCAAAATTCCTTCAGCAAACTTCTTGATTGAATGGTTTATTTTGACAGTTTGCCGTGTGCCCATTTTGTCGTGATGTTGTCTAATGGCTCTGGTATTAAATGATAACCAAATTAGGATGGCTATTTTCCAAAAAAACAAAAGATAACAAATGCTGGCGAGACTGTGGAGAAAAGGGAATCCTAGTACACTGTTGGTAGGAATATAAATTGGTGCAGCCACTAAGGAAAACAGTAGGGAGATTTCTCAAAAAATTAAAAATAGAACTACCGTATGACCCGGCAATCTCACTTCTGGTGTATATTCAAAGGAACTGAAATCAGTATGTTAAAGAGAAATCTGCACTCTCATGTTACACTCCCATGTAAATAATTGCAGAATTATTTCCAACAGCCAAAACATACGAGCAACCTAAGGGTTCATCAATGAATGAATGGATAAAGAAATGTGGTGGCCAGGCGCAGTGGCTCACACCTGTAATCCCAGCACTCTGGGAGGCCGAGGCAGGAGGATCGCCTGAGCTCAGGAATTCGAGACCAGCCTGAGCAAGAGTGAGACCCCCTCTTAACTAAATTAGAAACAAAAAATTAGCCAGGCATGGTGGTGCACACCTGTAGTCCCAGGAGGCTGAGGCAGGAGGATTGCTTGAGTCTAAGAGTTTGATGTTGCTGTGAGCTAGGTTGATGCCACAGCACTCTAGCCCGGGCAACAGAGTGAGACTCCATGATAGCAAACAAACAAGCAAGCAAGCAAGAGAAAGGAAAAGGAAAGGAAGGGGAAAGGAAAGGGAAAGGGAAGGGGAAGGGGAAGGGGAAGGAAAGGAAAGGAAATGAAAGGGAAAATGTGGTATATACATACAGTAAGTATCAATCATTTTTAGAAAGGAGATCCTGCCATAGTGACAACACGGAAGGACCTGCAGGACATCGTACTAAGTGAAATAAGCCAGACACAGAAGGACAAACACAGCAGACACCATTTCTAGGATGAATCTGAAACAAACTCATATGAACAGAGAATGGAGTGGCGGCTTCCAGGAGCTGGGAGAAGGAAAATGAAAACTATTAGTCAAAGGGTACAGTGTTTCAGTTACATGAGGCGAGTGAGTCCTAGAGGTCTACAG
This sequence comes from Lepilemur ruficaudatus, assembly GCA_963574885.1. NCBI lineage: Eukaryota > Metazoa > Chordata > Mammalia > Primates > Lepilemuridae > Lepilemur > Lepilemur ruficaudatus. Next base: position 3,342 of record CAUYRT010095239.1, read on the forward strand.
CATGCTGCCTACAGTTAGCAATACTGTCTGCTATACTTAAAAATGTTCTGAGAGGGTGAATCTTACGTTAGGTGTTCGTATCACACATAAAAATGATAATGATAAATAAGCTGGGTGGCAGGACACTTTTGGAGGTGACAGACATGTTTATGGCATAGAGTGTGGTGATGGTTTCATGGATAGTTACAGCCATCCCTCGGTATCCATGGGGGCTTTCTTCCAGGACCTCCCGTGGATACCAAAATTTAAGTCCCTCATATAAAATGGCATAGTCTTTGCATGTAACCTACATATATTCTCCAGTATACTTTAAATCCATGAGTATACTTCTAATACCTAATACAGTATAAATACTTCTAATACCTAATACAGTATAAATGCTATATAAATAGTTGTCATTCTGTGTTGTCTAGGGAATAACAAAAAAAAAAAAATCTATACATGTTAAGTACAGATGAAATATTTTTCAAAACCTTTTGACCAGTGGTCGGTTGAGTCCATGGATGAGGAACTCACGGGTACAGAGGGCCAGCTGTATTCATCTCCAAATTCATCAGACTGCACACATTAAATATGCACAGCTTCTGTGTTGATCTGACCTCAGTAAGTGGTTGTAAGTGGAATGGCAACCAGAGAAGCAGGTAGTCGAGAAAAGTGGGTATAAGCATGGGCCCTGGCAGGGCCTTACCTGGCTACTTAGCGCTCACTGTGTGGCCTTGAGAATGTCATCCCCTGAACAAACGTAAGCAACAGCAGTTGTTAGAGAAGTAGGACCAGTGTGGTGGCGGGACCTCTTTGTCACAGGGGTGCCAGGGGACCGAGATGAGCATGGTGGTAGAGGTTTTCCCCTCTGATCAACGCACTCTACCTCATCAAACACAGACAGGACGTGACACAGCCCCACTGGAACTGGATTCAGGGAACAGCTGGGTACATCATAGCAAGTTTAACTAAATTTATGAAATGCTAAGTCTCTGTAACTACAGAAATATTATCATTTTCCCCAGATGCATATAATAAAAATTGAAAATTGAGAAATTCAACAGACCCCAATACCACTTATTAAAATTCAGAAAAACAAGCAAAATCTAGGTATTACAGCTCTGAGGAATCTAGTTAACATCAAAAATTATTTTTTCTCACTTCTCAAAATATTTACTTTCCCGCACAGGCAAAGAAAGGTGCTTGCTGCTACTAACCACACAGAAGCTTCAACAGGCCAACTTCCCTCTCCCTCCCAATCACCCATGGTTAAAAGATAAATTTTACTAATCATGGGGCAATTAACAACTCATGTTTACCTAGACTCAAGATAATTTGTTGAAAAGTAAATGTGTGGTTTTATGTAATTTTGTGAAGGGAAGACTGTTATTTGAGTGGATTCTAACTCATTTTTCCTCAGCTCATTCATAGTATCTTATGAATATGCATAATTCTGTAATAATCTGGGAGATTTGTTTACTCAATTGTCACTGTGTCTCGTGGATATTACTTTCCTGTGTTGCTCCTCGATTTTACAACAATAGTATCTTCTAGTGCTATATACCGGCTGAGGTTCCCAACTTGCATTCTGCTATCACAACTACGACATTTTTGGAGACTTGAACTGGTGTATAATGTTATGGTCCAGCTTGGCTAAAGGATATAAATAAGAGAGGACTAAAATCGTGAGTATAGTAGATTGAAGTAGAAAGAGAGGATTAAAAGCATGAATATAGCATAAAGAGATTCCTAGCTCAGAAGGGAATCCTATATTATGTGGCATACAGAGCCAATTTCCAGTGGTTAGGAAAAGGCTCTTGTGCAGGGAAACTGTATAGAAAAATATTAAAGCACTAAGAAAGAACTACTATCTTCTGAAGACATTCGTCAGTGCTGGTGTTCAGAGGAATCCACCAAGAGACTCCAAATGGGGCCGCCTATACTATCGTCCCATCAAGTATTTAGTCTATTTCTTTCCAAAGTACACATCTCTAATTTTACAGTCAGTCAATGGGGAAATGTGATTTACTTTACACAATGCACTTTACTGGCAGCTCCCTGGAACATATCTATTCCATAAATGTCAAGGACAGCTGCCCTGCATCTGATCCAAACTTTGAGAGGGATGTGGGTCAAGTTCCATGAGCTACAGTATTATTGGAGGGTCTAACACTCCAAGAAAACGATCTAGAGCCTTAATGATGAAAAATACTCCAGCTTGTTTCTCATAAATGCTGACCCTGGAAATGCTGCCAACCAGCGTGGCAACTCCCGCAGAAGCAGGACTCGTGGTACGTGCTGCCAGCAAACATTTCATCAGCCACGTCCAGCCTACTCAGCAACCCATTTCTTTGCTCACTGGTCTGTATCCTATTTGCCATGTAGACCCAGGAAAACAAACATTTTCCATGACATGATTGCAAATGTTGCTGTCATGTAGGCCCATTCCAAATGATCTCAAGTTTGGATTTATACTTGGCAGGCAGGGGACTGCTCCAGAGCCCATGAGGATTTCTCTTAGGCTCATGTGTCTTCTTCTAGAAGACCCATGAGATTTCTTCCATGTAAAAACAACAGGATGGGCTCCTCCTGGGAACCAGTGTCCCACCTGAAATATTCATGGCTCAGATTTCCAAAGGCCCATAAAGCAGTGCCTTAACTAATAACATTTCCACCAATACATGATCAAAACATGGGGTCTGAGGGATACATGGTAAGAATGCTTTACTGTTCTGCAACATTATTAACGTTCAGTGCTTCACTGTTACAGAGCTGTACCTTTTAATAAAAACATACGAAACCATGAAAAAAAATTATTCCAGCTCATTTTATGGACGGATCTGATCCTGCTACTCATAAATTATGGATGGTTATATTCAGCGGCATTTTAGTTCTGCTCACTTTATAATTTAGTTTGACATTTGGATAGCCCTGGCCCTTCTGCACTAAAGTACTTTGGAATCACTTAATTATAACCATTATATCTTGGGGGAAAATGTGTACCTGTAATGACTTGTCACTATTAAGTGGCCAATTGAAGATCATGAAAGTAAGTTTTTGATGCAAAGAAAGAAGAGTCACCCTGTCTAAAAAGGATTGTCGAAAGTTAAGAACTTTGGGTGGCAAATGATGCAAACCTGTTTAGACTTAGTTTGAGCAAAATAATTGCAAGTAACTAGGAGAATCCATTGTTGTATCCTCCAACCCAGAAGCAGGAAGTCCACCCAGGCTTGGGGAATCATGTTTGTGAATTCAGAATTCACAAGCTAATGGGAACCAAAATCACCAACCTTATCATCTCTCGCTTTCTCTCTGTCTCTCTGTTGGGTCATGTGATTTCTTATTTCTGCATCTGTTATTTGTCTTTGCTTTACCTTTTTATGTTGCAATTGGTGTTTTCAGTTTCCTCAGTACAGCGTGGAAACGGTTGTCCCAGCTCCATGGCTCCAGACCACCAGTACCAAGTCACAAGAGAGAGACTCTAATTGGGCCAGCTTGGTTCGGGTATTCACTTCCGCCAGGATAAGCTAGGGCTGCTTCATCCCTGAAACACACACATTTGAAACCCAGTTCATCATTAACCCTTTGGAGTTACCCCAAAGAGAAATGCCTCTGTTGAAGCATGAAGCAGGCGACACAATACCTGCTGAACGGAGTGGCGGAATCTTAAAGACAGAAAGGACATTAGAAGTCATTCAGTGGATTTTGCACCACTGCAGAAACCCCCAGCAGCTCAAGTCTCCTGGTGGAAAGCCACACAAGCATTCTCAGCTTGAATACTTCCTGTGACTGGGCGCTCACTTTTTGGCAAAGACCCATTGTACTGGTGGGCAGACTTCGTCTTCAGACAGGTCTGTCTTACACTGAAGGGAAACTGCTTCCTCTAATGTCCATTCCTGTGCTTGCATCTGCTCTCTGGAGTTCATGGAAGAGTTCAGTTCTAACTTCATATGGTGAAGATTTGAAGGTGGCTGTCTCACCATATCTCTGCTTCTCCAACCTCAGTATTTCCATGTTCCCCCAAACAATCTTTAGATAATATTAATATTACTCCAGTGGCCCTTTTCTGTTTGCTCTCTGGTTTGTCAAGGTCCCTTAATGTAGGGGCATAATTATTTAATACATGTGGAACATTCATGAAGATGTTGGTTGAGACTGTTACTAATTCTCACCTACATGTAACATTCCTATTGACATGGCCAAAACCTGTGTTATTAGCTCTTTGAACAGTGCAGTATGATGCAGAGGTAAACAGCCCAGATTGCCTGGACTCATAAACTGTCTCCTCCTTTCACTAACTCTATGTCTTTGGGCAAAAAAAAAATCTCTTTGCAACTCCATTTTCTTACCTGTAAAGTGAGACTGTGCACAGTGCTTACTCCACACAGTTGCTGAGAGAATTATATGATAACATATGTAAAGAGCTCAAAGTAGCACCTGGCACATAGTAAGTGCTCAATCAATGTTAGGCAATAAACTGAATACCATTGTCTTTTATGTGGTTTCTAAAGTGCTTGAATTTTATCTTGAATGTCTTAATCTCTTAGTTCACCCTACAGATACCATTCTGTGTCCCGATTACCTGACTCAACAAACTAGTTATGCTTCCCAGGCTTGTGTCATTTATGAATTTGTTGATTATGGCCTATGTGTCTTCAAGATAATGAAAACACTGAGTAAGAGAGAACCAAGGAGAGGATTTGCAGCAGGCTGATGAGCCCCATTCACAGAGCATCTTTAAATTATAAGACGCTTTCCCATCATCTCATTCAAGTTAGGAATCATTAGCCTCATTTTTCAGATGAGGATATTAAGACCCCAAACTGATAAACTGCCTGTTTGAGAACACAAAAGTAGTAGATGATTAAGACAAAACCGAAACCTAACCCTTCTCTTATTGTCCTTCAGGTACAGTTGATGAAATAGCTAAATATTTATATCAACTTTATCTTCCACATTTTAAAAAATCTTGTCTGCATGGAATAAAGGATACTGAAGTGAGAATGCTATGCTGGGAATGATACAGATCTGTGTCTGACTCTCAGTTCCACCATTGAGTCACTGGGAGAATGCTGAACATGTTACTTAACTTCTCTAAGCCTCAGTTTTCTCATCTGTAAGATGGGTACAATAATACTACCTACCTAATAGGTTTGCTGTGAGAAAGAAATGAAGTGTGTAGACTTGTACTTGTGCATGCACTATATGGTAGCTATGATAATTCTCATTTTTCAATAATATTATCCTTGAGAGACTATCAAGTAGCCCACTAAAGGCAAGAATTATCATTTCTTTTGGTATTATTCTGACTAAACTACTTGCATTCAATAATAATGAAAAAAAAATCTTAAACGTCACCCTTTAGGGAGACACAGGTCTTTGGACTATAATACCATACTGTCTAAAGTTATATCACTGAATATGCTCAACATCAACAGTAATGAAGAAAATGTAAATCTAATTTAAAAATCATTAATATCCAATTTGGTAGAGCAAAAAAGAAAAAAACAAATCTATGGTTATATCACTGAATTATTCCAAAGTTAAAGAGTAATGTGACTTTTTACAGATAGAGTCTTGCTAGTAATTCATAATTATATCACCCTCCCCACACCAGTTCTACAATCAGGTTTTCTAAAACAATAAGGTCTAGTCATCACAGTTATGATTATGATTATGATTATGATTGTTATTGCTGCTACAGGCTGAAATGTGATATTGCAGATGGTATCAAAGAACAGTGCGAAGACCCAGTCAGAACCAAGTCCTGGACTCAGAGCTGGACTCTGGCATTATCAGTCCCACACATGGGGCTCACTGGCCACTCGCTGTGAGAACAGCTCGTTAAAAAATGAGTGAATGTTGGCAGTAACCATGCCTACCACTGGAAATACGACCCCAAGGCCATGTGCTGCCAACTGTGGGTCTCGGACAGCAACTGCACTCCAACAACTGTGGATGACAAAGGACTCACTGCTTCTGTCCGTCTGGGTCTCATTAATAGAAACTGCTCACCTAGACGCACTGTGAGAACCAAGGAGCTCGTATTCATCCCCCCAATATTTATTATATAGATTGTAAGTGAGAGAAAGAATAGGCCCAGGGTCACATCTTACAGAGACAGTCGGGAGAAAATGAAATAATAACTATTTTTATTTGCCTATGTGCTCTTATTTGTGCCTTATGTCTGAAAAGTGAGTATCACTCGACAGAAATAAAATTGTAATAGCATGAATATAAATTTAATATGGGGTTCAAATGCAATTTTAATATTTTGTGGAGATAAACAGTAGCAGCACATATCTGAATAGAAAATGTATTATAAATCAAGCCAAGGACTCACAGACTAATCCCATTTTAAATATATTTATTCAATGTGGCAGAGAGAATGAGGCAGTGTCAACAATTTGGCACCAACGGCTTCCCCTGCAGGAGTGGAAAGGAAGTCTTTGAGAACATTATTATTTCACTCCCACCTACAGCCTGAGTCCTAGGGGAGGTCCTTGCCGAGTCTTGGGGCTTCTGCTCTGTTGGGGGCTACAGACAGAGGGATAGTGAATAGAAGGGGACATTTTATAATTTGAGGGTCTTTTTCAGGCTGCTATGAAGAGAGAGTTGAAAACCAGCAGGCCACTGAGCAAGTGAGGACATGGGAGACCCGAGGCACGAAGACCACCCATGTCTAGGGAAGCCATCGGGTGGCCACGGCAAAGGGTCAGTTCCAGGGAAAGCAAATTATACCGACCTCTTCATGTCACCAGCAGGATGAAAAGGCAAGACAAGAGAGGCGAGACACCTCCTGGCTGTCCAGGATGATTTCCTGGGGTTGGGCTGGCTCATACCAGAGTCTTTCCCAACAACCAGGGCTGTACTTTTGTGAGCGAGTCTTTGCAAGACTTGAAATTGCCATTCTCTATCTTTGCTTCGTGACTGCTTCCTCCCTAGGAAATGATTTGCTATATTGTATGCATTTTCCTTTATTTCTCTTTTTTTTCATTTCCCGCACTAGGTTCCAAAAAATGCCTGTTGCCTTTACTATGATATCCCTGGACCCTACAGGAGTGCCTGGCACCCAGCAAGTGTATGTTCAGTAAATATCTGTCAAAGGAATGAGTGAATTCTCTATCTGCAGTACCTACAAAGTAACACCTTAAGCCAGGGATGACATATTTGCTTCATTTTGTACGTCAGGTTTGATCAGTCAGCAACAGCTTCCAGGAGAAGGTGAATCTCTGCTCAGTGGAAAAGCCTGCTGCCATCCCAAATGCCTGGCGGGCGTGGCTCACTGCATTGGAGTCTGGCATGGGTTGGGGTAGGGAGAAGACACCTGTGATTTTCAGAGCTCCCTGGGTGATTCTGACATGCAGCCAGAGCTGGGGACCACTGAGCTACCGGCTTCTTGGGAATTTGTTGGGCCAAACCCAGCAGTAGATCCCGTTTGAGATGGGAAGAAGGACCAGTGAGGGGGAAGAAACCAGCTGGCCTGGACCAGACCCTGCCCAGAGACCCAGACCAGTCCCCCTGGCACAGGAGGGGGCTGTCTGTGTCTCGGCAGGCACAGAACCCACCGTCCTGCCTCTGTGTGTAGCCCGTGCTGCCTCCATTCCCCACACAGCAATAGCTACCATGGCAACCACGATGCTGTGGATTGCTTATCGCTGACTGGGAGTAAGAAAAGAGCATTTATTTGAAATCTTTGACTTGTGGAAAACCAGATGTAAACATCAAGAAGAATTAGTCTCGTGAGTGCAGTGAAAATTTTTGCACAAACCCACAGAATGTCCAAGAAAAGTAAATAATGAGTGTCTAATTTCCCTTTGTATAATTTGGCTAATTATACAACTCTCAGATTATAACAGTGCTTGGGTAAACATAATGATATCTTATTTGCCACAGACTCCCTTAGTTTAGTTAACCAATTACTTTTCTAATTCTTCAGGTATCATTAAAGCCATCCTAATTTAAGAATAAGCAGATGTGTATTACCATAACAGAGCTCTAAATTTAACCCCAGATACCTAATAAATGTATAAAAGGGAAAAAATTATCTATTCCTAATATGCTATTTAATTACAAGGTTTGAGGAAAAAATAATACATGCTAATGACGAAATTTAGGGCTTTAAGATCTAATTTGATTACATTCTGTGAACATTGGTTATAACTTGGCTTGCAGCTGAATTTATCAAGATGACTTTCCCATTCACATGCGGCTAAAAGGAATTTTCAAGTAAGCAAGAGGCTAGAGCCATGGTGGATTGTTAGTGCTGGACAACTTTTATCAAACAGTACTTCATGCTCTGAATCTATTGGTTGGTAATGAGCAGGTACAAAGCTAACATCATGCCCATAAATAGTGCCATTAGTTGCTTGCATATAAGATAAAGGTGTCTAATGGACCAATATCACACACTTTCCCACAGCAGCAGGGCTTATTGTACAACGGGTTATTATGCTAACGGATTGAAAAATAGTATACAAGAACGTGGCTTTAATGTATTTACCCCTGTAGACAAGGAGGGGGAAAATGCTTTGCAAGCAATTATCATGAATTATTACACTACCTAGAAAACAATTACCGTAGACTCATGTGTTTTAGTTTTCCAAGTTTATTACCGTTAACATGCACGCCATGAAAATAATTGAGCAAGCCACTCAAATCTGCGCTGACGACACCCTGAGTAAGGAGATATAAGTGCATCCATCCCTCCGTCTGCTCCCCACAACCCCTACTCCAGAAAGGACTTTTCTCTTTGAAAGCATCAAGCACTTTTAAGAAATGAACTGAACAATGGCTGTAATTTAGAATGCAATTAGGCGAGCTGCTTTCCCTTTTTTTACCTCCAATTACCCACAGCAACCTGCACACAGATACTGCCACCTCCCCCCTCAGTGCCAGCTGCTGCTCTCGAGTGTGGAATCAGGGCGACGTGACTCAGCCGGAGAAGTGGAGTAAAAGAGAGGGCCCCAGAGAAACCTGGTTAAACCGAAGTTCTCCCCGTCCTGCCATGCTGATGACATCTGTTAGCCCTGTTCCTGGCGGCCTTCTGCATTTCACTGGAAACTCTCCCCAGACTGGACTATTCTAACCAGCCCTCTTCCCTGGCACATCTCAAAAGTGTGTAATCCACGAAAGGGAACTGGCTATGTAAAAGCAGGCTACACAGACAGGATCTTTTCAAAAGACCAATATGACCATGCTCCCCTCCTCTGGCTCCTTTAAAATCACTCCTTATCAAGGTGGTCTACAAACCCTGCATGTTCTGGTCTCAGCCCACCTCTAGCTTTTTTCGGACACCAAGTTCCATGATCTCCTTTGCCACAGGGCCTTTGTACATGCTGCTTCTGCTGCTAGTAAAGCTCTTCACTCACCCCCTGAGTGACAGTTCACATCAATCCAAACTTCAGATTTCAACTCTGACCTCCCTCATTAGACCCCTCATGCCACCCTCCCTGCCCCACCCATGATATTCTCTCAGGATACCATGTTCCTCTCCTTCAGAGTCCTTAACGTATTTGCAAATTTGGCTCTTATTTGTGTGATTATTTTCTAACGTCGGTCTTCCCTAACAGACTATTAGCTCTGTGAAGGCAGGAATCCATTTGCTTTACACTCGCCATTGTATCCCTACCACTATTGAGCACGTAGCAGGTGCTCAATCAATATTTCTTAATGAATAAACTTATGAGCAAAGGCAGGAAGGTGAAAATAAGCATCACATATGAGAGACGGGTGCAGGAACCAGAATGACTACAGTGCAGAATGTCTACTGGGGCCGGGTGAGAGATGGAATGATGTAGAGAGTGTAGAACAAATGGTAGCAGTCATTGAAAATATGGGATACAGTACAAGCATTTCCAAAAAAAAAAAAAAAAAATCACCAGGGATGACAGAGTATGGAGGATTTTGAGGACACAGAGCCTAAAAACTAGGTGAAAAATGAGCTTTGAATGATGGAGGGGAGAGTGGTCTCTGCAGTGAACAATACAGTATGAATAGCTAGGAAGAATAGCTCTGGAAACAGCAGAGACTTTGTCTAAGAGGAAACAGAGAAATAGAGAGAGACCAACCGACTGTGGGTTTTGGTGGAATACCGAGGATAGAGCCGGACTGCAAGGACTTCGGAGGAAATAAGAGGCGGGGAGGTGAAGGCATTCGGATGTGGATGGGGTGACAGGGATCAGCCAATGCATGCCAGGTGCAAAGGGCAAAAGAGTGTTTCAGGATGGAAGGGATGGATCTATTGTAAGAGGGGAGGAGAGAGGGAAAAGAGTCAGAGAAAAGGCAGGGCAGGGGCTGTGTGCCCAGGCAGCAGACGGGGGCAGCAAGGTCCCTGGGGAAACCACAGGACACAGCACGCGGATGGAAGAATCGGCTTGAGGAGAAGCAGGCGGCCAGGACGGCCCCTCTTCCTTCCAGAGAAGGCCGGAGAGGCCAGAGTGCCCGGCAGGGCAGGTCCTAGTCTGGCCATAGTCTCTCCCAGGAGGTAAGAAGGAAGGACTGCAGTGGAAACCAAGTCTGGGGAAAGGGAAGGGATAGAGTGTCACCAAGAAGGGAAGCGTGGAGCATCTGCTTTCATGTTTCGCTCTGCACAAGGAAGAGGGGAAAGCAGCCCACCCAACCGTGCCTGGAAGGAGAAGACCTGTTCTGGGCCGCACCAGAGAAGAAGAAGAACTTTTAGAAGTCTTGTGTTGGAAGCACCAGTTGCCACAAAAGGGCTGCGGTCCCCCAGAAGGTCACTCTGGGCCATCTGTCAGTCACAGGGCTGACCCTTAGCAAGGCAGACAGCAAACCCACTGCCTGAGCAAGCCCGGCGTCTCTACTGCGGCACCGGGCACCTGAGCCAGGATGTGTCAGCTCAGGAACCTGGCTCTCATCAAATGATGGATGACCGAGCTGTGAAGGAGAACCGCTGTCCCTCGGCCCCGGAAGGCCTGGCCATCTGAGCCACTCTTGGCACCAAGCGAGGCTGCAGGTTCCCAGGCGGCGTCTGGAAGCCTTAGCAAGGAGGGCAGGCGACCACAGCCACCAGCTTTGAAAAGAAGGGTTTGGGCGGAGAAGAATTATTCTGGAGTTTTTCCCAAACATACTTTTAATTGATGATCCCATTACATCCTTTCTAAAGGCATTTTTAAAACTTAATAAGTGATGGCTTACTATGGAGCGCAAGACAATCCCTTGCAAGTTAAGCTGTTCTCGTGAATCACTTGTAATTACTGGGCGTTTCCGAGCCCAGGGGACATATAACTGTGTTATTGTATCCCTGTGATTTTTATGAAGTAGAGACAAGGAAACAAATCACTGTGACTGAATTAATCTCGTCACCAGAGCTCATAATAATCAGCAGAAAACTTTAAAATAACATAAACCAAAAAACCATCACTATTAAATCATCAGGTCTTTCACTAACTGCAACTTGGTTTGTTTACTCCCAAAAGGGAAGGGGAAATGAAACGGGGAGAAGATAGGAAGGGGAAGGGAAAACAGAAGGGAGGAAGTGGCTGAGGGAGGGAGAGAGAAAGAGTGGACACGGGGAGAGGAAGAAAAGAAGGGAGGGACGGAGGGCGGGAGGAAGGGCGGGAGTTAGTTCTGTTAGTTTCCTATTGCTGCTGTAACAAATTACTACCAACTCAGTGGCGCAAAGCAACACACATTTATTCTCTTACGGGTCTCAAGGTCAGAAGCCTAAACCAAGGTGTTGGAAGAGCCGCACTCTCTTTTCCATCTTCTAGCAGCCACCTGCATTCCTTGGCTCACGGCCCCTCCCTTCAGCTCCAGAGCAGGCCACGCCAACCTCCACTTCCTCTGTCCCATCTCCTTCTTCCACCATTGACCTTCTTACCTCCCTCTTCTAAGAACCCTTGTAATTACACCGGGCCCACCTGGAAAGTCCAGGATAATCTCCCCATTTTGAGATCATTAATTTGTCACATCTGTAAAGCCCCGTTTGCCAAGTAAGGTGAGGTACTCCCAGGTTTCAGGAATTAGCATGTGAGCACCTTCGGGGGCCGTTATTCAGCCTGCCAAAGGCATTCAGAAAAGAAAGAAAGAAAAGAAGAGGGTTTTCTAACTGAATGTGAAGCATATACCAACTGGAACCTTTAAGCCATTTTGACACTTAATGACCTTCAAGTCATGCTATAGGAACAGCTTTTAAAAACTGCCCACTCCAGAAAGGACACCCTTTTCAATAAGTGGTGCTGGTAAAATCGGACCGCCAAATGCAGAGAGTGAAACTAGACCCCACCTCTCACCATATACAAAAATCAATTTAAGATGGATTAAAGACATGAATGTAAGACCTGAAACTATAAAAATAATAGAAGAAAACCTAGGGAAAACTCTTCTGGACACTGGTCTAGGCAAAGAATTCATGACTAAGACCTCAAAAGCACAGGCACCAAAAACAAAAATAGACAAATAGGACTTTATTAAACTACAAAGCTTCCGTACAGCAAGAGAAATAATCAACAGAGTGAACAGATAACCTGCCGAATGGGAGAAAGTATTTGCAAAGTATTCATCCAATGAGGAACTAATATCCAGAATTTACAAGGAGCTCAATTCAACAATAAAAACAAAATTTAACCTCACTAAAAAGTGGGCAAAGGACATGAATAGATATTTCTCAGAAAAAGACAAATGGCCAAAAAGCACATGAAAAAATGTTCAACATCACTAATCATCAGAGAAATGCAAATTAAAACCACAATTAGATATCATCTTACAACAATCAGAATGGCTATTACTAAAAAGACAAAAAATAACAGGTGTTGGCAAGGATGCAGAGAAAAGGGAACTCATACACTTTTGGTGGGAATGTAAATTAGTGCAACTTCTGTGGAAAACAGGTCAGAGATTTCTCAAAGAACTAAAAATAAAACTACAATATGATCCAGCAATCCCACTACCAGATATCTACACAAAGGAAAAGAAATTAATATATTAAAAAGATACCTGCACTGGTATGTTTATTGCAGCACTATTCACAATAGTAAAGATACGAATAATCCTAAGGGTCCATCAGTGGAGGACTGGATAAAGAAAATGCACTATATATACACAAGGGAATACTATTCAACCATAAGAAAGAATGAAATATCTTTTGCAGCAACATGGATGGAACTGGAGGCCATTGTTTTCAGTGAAAAAAATCAGACACAGAAAGACAAATACTGCATGTTCTCATAAGAGGGAACTAAACAATGTGTGCACATGGACAGAGAGTGGGGAAGGATGGGCAAGGGAGGCTGGTGGGGAGAAGACAGGGGTAGCTTGGTGGGTACGAGATACATTGCTCCAGTGATGTATGTACTGAAGAGTCTCACTCCACCACAATGCAATGTATCAAAGTAGCAAACCTGCACTTGTACCCCATGAATATACACAAATAAAAAACATATAGAAAAATAAATACTTAATTTAAAAAATTATAAATTGCCCACTCTAAATAAGATGTAGAATGTGCCATGGTGCCTTTTTACAAGTTTTTCAAAACACATTATTCACACTTATGATCTGATTTGCTCCTCCAAAGATATCTTGTCAGATAAAAAAGCGGCTTATCCATATCACAGACAAGCAGACTGAAAGAAGGAGCCTGCAGGCTGGAGCGCAATCCCCTCCCCCAATCAAGCAGCGGAGCAGGACCAGCCCACCTCTGGACAGTTGTCCAGGACTCTTTCCATCACATGACACTTACCAGCAGCACTTTCATTATAGCTTTTTATGGGAAAAAAAATGGGAGAATCAAAGGCCCTTAGGTCTTTTAAATCGTTTGAAAATGAGATAACATAGTTCACCATGGCTCACCTTCCCTCACCCACAACCCCTTCTGTGCAAGCATTCTTGTCACCTGAGCATGGCCACCCCACACGGGTAATTCTGGGGCATGGAGTTCCCTACTCTGCAAACCAACCCACTCGCAGGCACTGCTCTGCAGGATCTATTTCCAAACAAAGCCCCAGCGAATACTGGCGCCTGCAGGAAGGTGGTCCCTTACACAGAAGTGAGAGCTGGGCAGGACGGCACACAGTGTAGTTCAGGCCACAGGACATTTCTCACAGGGGCCCACTGGCAATGTACTGGGCAGGGACTCTGAGGCTAAGTGCCCCTTCCTTTTTATTATTCTGCCAGTGACTCATTGCCTACTTGTGGTTAAACCTCCCACCCTTTACACAGAGCTGGTCCAAGGCCAGGCATGGCAAGAAGCTCTTGCATCATGGTCAAGAGGATGAGGCATAGAGCCAGCCCAGCTACTAGTTACCTGATGTCAAGAAAATTCCTTAATCTCCCCGAGCCTCAGTTTCCTCAGCTGTAAAAGTAGGAGAGTGAACCTCACCCGCGTCACAGGATCATTAAGAGGATTGAGGGAGATGGTGTAAGCAAAGTGCTCAGAGCAGTGCCTACACTAGGAGCTCTCACTTCAGGGCGTGGACTCTCAGCCTGGGCCTGACTGTCCAGCTTTTCCTCCTCCATGCCACGTGACACTTTAACTGGGAATACCTTCCCTCAGAAAAAGCCCCTTGCTCCAGCTGCAACTTCTCAACACACAGACACACACACACACACACACACACGATGCCTACCAGTGCTCTCAGGATGCTGCTAGTTCACTAAGCACTTTCCTGTGCTGGGCGCAATGGGGCACACCAAGAAAAACAAGACGCTGCCTCTTCAGAGCTCCCAGTTTAGGCAAGGAAATAGCCCGTGGGCAAATAACTATAGCACACGATAAAATGTTGCAAGTGCTCTAAGACAGGTTTGTAGAAATAATGCAGGATGGAGTTTCAGAGGCCAGTGAGAAAGAGGGATCATAAAAGGCACATGGAATGGGCTTGACCTTCGCAGGGCTCGAGGGTACGGAAGTGGTGGGAAAGAATGCTATAGGCAGCGTAGAGGCTCACAGAGCATGAACGCTGTGTCGATGTATTTGCTGGAGCCCAGTCGAGTCCTCTCCTTTGCAGACCCAGAAATCAGATTAAATCTGGAGCTCCAGAGTGGAGCTGACACTCAGGGTAGACTCTCATTAACCACACACAGGAGCCTGATGTATAACACCGGATGGTCAGTGTATTGTTTCCCATGAGGAATAACGTGGATTTGAGTTATCACATTAGTGTGGCCACCACACATTTTCCCTAGGGCAAACCATAATCAAAAAGCTAATGACTGAGCATGAAAGGAGACCACGGAGAGTCACGTAACGTGATCATTTTCCGACATGAGACTGAGGTAGTCTGACCAGCCTGTGTTTCCTCTGCTAAGAACAGAAGCCTTAAAGACGTGGACCAAGGTGTCCTTTCTCCTTTTTCTTTTCCTCGTGGTTGACTAGCACACCTCCTTTTGATTGCTGCCGTCTTGTTTTTATTTTTCCTGAGGTCAATTATTTTAATGATGTCATCTCACCTTGCCAATATGCGAACCAGCCCGTCTCTTTGAAATGGTTTTGCATAGCTCTGTTCAGGCTGGTAACTCTCAGAGGGAAATAGAAAGGAATTCAGGGTGGTTTGAGGAGTTGGGGCTGAAAAGATCTGATGGGGCCGGACGTCACACAGAGGGTGTAAGTGGGAAGTCTACGCAGTGTCGTCATGACCCTGCTGATGGGCTACTCTGCGGACCCTCTGGTGGCCCATCTGTTCTTCCACACACAGGAGGGACTGCCCAAGGCCTGTGCCATTCCCAGATATGCGATAATGGAAGGATTACTTTTTTCAGCACTTTGAATGCTCCTAAATGAGAGCAGCATTTTCTGACCCACAAGGCTGTGCATTGCATGATGCTCTGCTCTGTATAAAAGTTGAAGGTTGTTGGGAGAGGAGGTGGGGATGAGTGAATGTAGACATATGCACGGGAGAGGGAATAATAATTTTTTTAAAAAAGGCAAAATGTTCTTGTTCCTTTGTGTTACCTCTCAGACTCCCCCCCATCAGCCTCCTAAACACAGTTCGGACACGACACCCTCCGGGAGCCCTCCTGATCCCTCAGAGCTGACCCTCCTTCCTCTGTGCTGGTGATCAGCAAACATTTTCTGGAAAGGACCACACAGTATTTATTTTAGGATTTGTGGGCCATATGGTCTCTGTTGCAACAACAATCAATTCTGCTATAACACTTGTTTCAAAACATGAATTTGTTCCAATATGATTAATATATTAGGTAACAATATGAGCATAACATGAATTTCACGTTTGCTCATGTGCAGTTTCCTCTTTGAGAAACACTAGGTGAAAAGCCAAAAATTGCACCCAGCTGAAACAAGTAGGAATATATAAAACGCGTGCGCGCGCACACACACACACACACACACACACACACACACACACACACCTCAAACATCCGCCATTCACCTCAGCTCACCATGGGTGCGATAAGCCACACCGGGCACGTCAAGCCACACCGGGCACGTCCAGTGTTACAACTTTCCCTCGCCATGCAGATAACCCCCTTCCACCACTTCCTAATGGCTCGCGAGCTGCAACCCTTCCCACCCCTGCTTCCGTAAGCAAATGCCAGGTCTCTTTCAGGGTCAGCTGCTATATTTGTTGTAGTATTTGTATGTTTCTTAACCATGTAGCACAAGCAGGGCTGTGCTGTCATCTTTACCCAGTTCTTATCCGTTTTTTAATATATCACTGGCCAAGTGTTTGACGTGTCGCCCCAGTGCCATTTTTCCCACGTGCGCCACGGTTTTCACTGCACAATCTTGCCTAGTGTGGTGATTCTTAGGAACACGCACATCACATCAGAGCAGAACTGACTCCACTCAACTCTGTCACTGTGAGGGGAAAAATGGCCATAGACAACACACAAACAAATGAGCAGGGTGTGTTCTGATCAAACTTCACTTATAAAAATAGACTTAACCCATGGCCTTACTTTGTTGACCTTGCTTTATGTTCTCTCTCTGCTTTGTACTGACTCAGTTGCTGCACTTAGCCCCTGGATAGCAATTTATTTAGTTGAATGCCCCTGTCCCCAAGTAGGCCATAGCTCTGTGTGTGCTGGGGTTCTTTTATTCATCTCTCCTCAGCACCCAGAACTGTGCCTGCCACACAATGGGCTCTCAGTGAGCTTTGCTGAGTAATTTAACGAAGAAGTGCCCTCCTCACCAAGCAGATATTCCAACCCCCAAAAGCAAGAATTGTCCTCCTCTAGCTCCCGTTCCAGCAGGACACTTTGACATTCAGATTCAGATACGAGTAATATTTACTGAACTGTCTGCTCAGCATACTGGAGTAAGAACATGAGTTTATATAATTTTATGTCATCCCTCAAGAGAAACCCATAAGATGCGTATTATTATTTCCATTTCATGAGTGAGGGGATTAAGTCTCTGAGTCATTAAGTAACTGCCCTAAGTTGCATGGGTAGGGCGTGGTGTGCTCACAGAAACGCTACGGGTCCCAGGGAGAGTCACCCTGTCCGGGGGTATTCTCTCCTTGACTTCCTCCTCTTCCTCTCCACAGCAGATGTGTCTCAGCACTAACTTTCCATGAGACAGGTTTAGAATTTTTTTCCTAGGCCCAAACTTTGTTACAGCAACATAATGTACATATAACCAGCTATCTTGTAAACGGTAGGACAAAAAGGGACAAGACCAAGGGAAAACTAAAGCTTCCAATTTAAGTTCTTTTAACTACAACTCCTAGGACAACTTTGCATCTCTAACAGTACTGTTAATATTAGATGGTAGTGACTTAGAAGCACCTTTTGTGTATCTCCCTACAGACACTGAATTGGTGGAAGTAGACTATATCTGCAGTTAGGACTAAAAGACCAAAAGCCAAACGTTTTCATAAACGTTTGACCATAAATTTGTTTTTGTGCTCTACTTGGTGTTTTATTTATCCTAATTTGCTGACACTTAGACACATTTGAATTTTTTTACCTTAAACACATAGGTACTTTTGTTGGTAACTCAGATTTACAGATTATCATTAGACCAAATATTAAATTTACTTTACTGATCAAAAATCACACATTGTCTTTGGCCGAGTTTATATTTTCATAACATTTATGTCAAATCTTGACACCTCAAGAACATAAAAAAGTCCAGTAAAACCCAGGCAAAAACAAATGTATGCTGACAATTTAAAAACATTTTTACTATTACTTTACTAATGACGCCTTTTTATTTTTAATAATAACCCAGCTTATTTACCAAAGATTACTAAATTCACCTGAAACATTTGGGTTTAATTTTTATGAGCGCTCTCTTATTTTAAGCCAGTCCAGAACCATGTAAGCACAAACATTTAATACATGGACATACACAAACGTACCTAAACATAGACACTCTCACACACATACACACTGTCACACAAAGTTCTAATAGATTTTATCCTAGAACTCTAGACATGAAATGGTAACAAACTCACCAGTCTGTAAAAGACAGCTGGGTCTGAATTTCTTCCAATGAGACTGGAACTTGTTCACATGGCAAACTTTAGTTGCCCTGATAGGTAACCTAATTAGGCCTGTGGATCAAAGTTTTGGGTAAAGCAGTTTCCATGGTAGTCTGATTTTTAAAAAACCTTTACCTTCTCTTTTTTTCCTTCAGTTCAAAATTAGTTTTCAATATTTGCATTTTAGCTAGAACTGGGTACAGGATCTCCAGGTAGCCTTTCAATTGTAAATACCATAAACAATGAGTTATCTTAACATCAATAGAAAAAGTTAAGCAGGTTTTAGAGTAGCCAGAAAAGAAGAGAAAGAAATACCTAGAGACATTTTAACTCTATAGTGATAGGTCAACCATTTGAGCTCTGAATTTTCCTTGATGTAATTTGCCTTTTGTAAAAACTTGTGCACAAGAATTAGCTGTAACCAGCTGGGGCCTTAGAAAACCTGGCATGCCTTTGAATCTTTTCATTCACCAAAATACTTGGAAGTAGAGGCACCACAAACCAACTGGAGTGCCCAACGGGGGTCATTCTTCTTGCCTTTCCACATTCTTAAAGAATTTGTAGACAAGCTGATTGAAATTAGTTTTGAGAGGAAAAAGGCAATGGAGAAAGCCTGTTAGAGAGCACTTCCAATTCAAATTAGAATCCCAAACAACAACTTCCTAGGAAGAGAATTGACAGCTTAGAATAAACTGGGACCTTCAACCAAGAGCGGGAGGTCCGGTCTCAGGAGGACCTACCAGGTTCCTGCTGGAGGAGCAGCTGGAAGTTGGGGGTGTCAATGGGCCTGTGTGGGTTCAGGCGATTCCTTCACGGGTCCTGAGTCTTCTCTGAGATTCTGCCAACTACACCAAAATTGTGGGCAGAAAAATCCAAACTCTGAAATATTTGAAAGAAGTTTATTGTGAGCCAAATTTGAGGACCATGACCCGGAACCACTCCCAAGAAGCCTTGATCAAGTGGACTCGCTGTGGCTGAGTTTCAGTTTGGTTTTATACATTTCAGGGAGACAGGGGTTACAGGTAAAGTCATCAATCAATATGTAGGAGGCATACATTGGCTTGGCCCAAAAAGTTGGGCGATCTCGAAGCAGGGGGCTTACAGGTTTCAGGCGGGTTTAAAGATTCTTTGGCTTGTAATTGGTTAAAGACATGAAGCTTTGTCTAAAGGCTTGGAATGTTTTAACATAAAGAGCTGTTATCAGAGACAAGCCACCAGACATAGATTTGTTGTGTGAATTAAGGACCTGCAGGTTTGTCTTGCATACCCTTAGGCCTGTCACTGGGTCACAAAGGATGTCTTCAAGAAGGGAGGGGACACAATGAGGCACGTCTGACCTCTTTATTCCTGGCAGACAATTTAGTTTTAGGATATTCCTTTGACCATGGGGGGGTCCATTCAGTCAGCTGGTGTGGGGTGGTGAGCCTTAAATTTTTATTTTGGTTCACATAACCCTCCCCCCCAACTCTTTTTGGGAACTGCTGCCTGGCCTGCATCCCTGTGGCAGGTTAAGTTTTTTGTTAAAAGAGATAACTCAGCCATCCCAGGCAGCGCTGGCTGGCTGGGCTCTGTCTTTGGTAGGGATGGGACAATTAAAATGGTTAACCACAGTAGCCTAGAACCAAGGAGCTTTAAAGGAGAACCAAGGAGCTTTTTCCCCTTTAAAGGGGAAAAATTGTAGATCTTCTCATCTCAAAATCCAAATTCCCTGAACAGAGGCAGAAACACAAAACTTTAAAAGGGAGGGTTCTCAACTTCATGCAATTACTGTGGTTAACTATTCTAATCATCCTATCTCTGCCAGAGACAAAGCCTGTGAACTCCACCACCCACATTGGGGGCTGGTGCTACCTGGGAGTTTTAACAAAAGACTTAATTGTTAGGTCCAGATCCCAGAGAGAGACAGGAAGCCTCATGAGTAGCAAAATTCTGTTTATTTTGAGAATCTGGGTGCAAATGGGGGGAGGCGAAAAAGCATCCACCTTCAGGGAGGGGAGAGCCTTGCCTTTATAAAGGGTTTCTCCGGAGAGAGTGAGTACCTAGGCCAGAACAACCGCTGCAATAAAAATTTTTTTCAAACAACCAATTTCTGAGACCTCTGGAGAGTCTCATCCTGTAGAGATAAGGGAGGAGGGTAGTTCCCTCCTTACTGTTAGATTTTACAACCTCTGGGAACACCGGGGACTCCTGGGGCTATTGTTTCACCAACCCTCAGTTTTCTATTAACCACATTCCATCCCACACATATTTATCAAGTTCCCACTGGGAAGAAATCTAGCATTACCCTGCCTCAGGCACGCAGGCCAGGCTGCAGCTCCCAAAAGCGTGGAGGGAGTTTTCCAGGCCATTCCCTCTGTTACATATTCCCCACTCTCAATATTTCCCTTTGGTGTCTGTGGCTGGAGGGGCCACCACTCCGTGCAACATGTGCACACTAACGCATGGGCACACTGGGAAGAGAAAGTGGAGAAGTGCTCAGGGGAGTCTGGGCCAACAGCCTTTATGAAATAGGAAAACTTCATGAAATAATGAGATGTGAAATTTTTACAGACATGTCAAAATGAGATGTTAAAAAATCATATAGGAAAGAGAGCGAGACAGAGTGTGGGAGTAGTGGGTGTCAATAGAAAAAGCCAAATTCTGTAAAATAATTTTAAAGAGATTTATTCTGAGCCAAATTTGAGGACCATGACCCAGAGCCATGCCCAAGAAGCCTTAAGCAAGTGGACTCACTGTGGCTGGGTTATAGTTTGGTTTTATACATTTCAGAGAGACAGGGGTTACGGGTAAAGTCATAAATCAATATGTGGGAGGAGTACATTGGTTTGGCCAAAAAGGCAGGCCATCTTGAAGGCTTACAGGTTATAGGTGGGCTTAAAGATTCTTTGCCTTGTAATTGGTTAAAGACACGAAGCTTTGTCTAGAGGCTTGGAATGTTTCAACATAAGGAGCTGTTATGAGAGATAAGCCACCTGACATAGATTTGTTGTGTAAATTGAGGAGCTGCAGGTTTGTCTTGCATACCCTTAGGCCTGTCAATGGGTTACAAAGGATGTCCCCAAGAAAGGAGGGGGCATGATAAGGCACATCTGACATCCTTCCTCCTGGCAGGCAATTTGGTTTTATGATTTAAGTTTTTTTATTTCTTTGACAATGAGGGGGTCCATTCAGTCAGGCAGTAGGGGGTGAGCCTTAAAATTTTATTTTAGTTCACATGGACAAGAGGAACATGTGGGCAGCCCCAGCCTCACCAGCCATCATTCTTGACCCTCAGCAGCCGCCCATTAGCAAAGGCAGCCAAGAGAAAGGAAAGTCCTTGACTGAAAAGATGGTGCTTTCCACCAAAGCCTAGAATTGCCCACTGTACAAATAGCTCCGATCAAGTAATACATCAATAGCCCCCAAAACCATCAAGTTGATCTTCAGGTCTGATAGGTACTAGAACAAAATGTCTTGAAGCACCTGAGGTTGCTGTAGCCAGGGACATGTTACAGGTGACAAAGACCTAGCCGCTACTGTGCCACTCCTCGGAGGACAGCAAGCACATGTATGGAAGAGACTCAGAAATCGCACTGGACTCTGTAATTTCTGGTCTCCACAGTCACATGACTTCTCTTAACCTGGACCTACAGCCCTAGAATGCTGACCACCGTGGACAAGAAAGAAAAGTGGAATTAGGACTGGAACGTGCACGCTTGACTTCAAGGTGCTCAGTTCCACAGCAAATGATTTCAGCAGGAGCCACATATTTTTAGAACACCTGTTTCATTTGGTGCTTCGAATTCAGTACTACATCCTAGATTTCATTCAGGCAGCTAAGGAGCATCTAGCCTTTCTCAGGAAACGTCAAGATTCAATCCCATTATATTAATAGTAACGTCGGCCCCAAATATCCCGAGTGGTCATAATGCTGTTGCATATTTGCACGTAAGTGGTGTCCTTCCACTTGGATTAACAGTCTGCAGGGATATTTGATCTTTATTTTTTTTATTGAAGTATACTTTACATATCATGCGATTACTCCATTTTAAGTGTACAATTAAAAGATTTACAGTGAATTTACCGAGGTGTACAGTTAATCACATAAATCCGTAAACCAACTTTTTTAAAAAAAGAGGAAAGAAAGAAAATCCAATGCTTATAATAATCTAGAAATTCCACTCCTGGGTTTATGACCAATGTAAAGGTGCACACACGTGCACCAAAAGACATGTTCACTGAAGCTCATAGCAGCCTTATTTGTAATAGCCCCAAACTGGAAACAACCAAAATGTCCATCAACATAAAATGATGAATTGTGGCAGATCATACAATGTGTTATTACACAGTAATTGAAAAAAGCAAACTATGGCTTCATACGGCATCTCAGATGAATCGCACAGACATAATGTTGAACAGAAGAAGCCATGTACACAAGAGTGCATGTGATCACATTCCGTCTATAGGAACTTCAGAAACAGGCAAAGTTAATGTGCAGTGACTGAAGTCAGAAGAGGGGCTACCTCTGCAGGGAGATGTGACTAGGAGGGGCCCAAGGGAGCCTCTGGGGGCTAAAAATGTTGAATATCCAGACCTGGGTGGTAGTAACAGAGATGTGTGTATGTGTGAAGTTTGTGTAAGCTATACACTTCATATTTGTAAATTTTATTGAATAAGTTGTACTTCAATAAGAAAAAAATGTTGAAAAATATACCTATAAAAATATTAAATGTCCATTCATTCCAATTTCTTGAATTTGGACTTGGGCAGACATACAGATGAGCTGGGTTGGGGTTTCTATCTGCTCTCTATGAAAACAAGGAAATTGGTAGCGTGCACCATAGACACGCTGAGCCTCCTTGTGAGTGAAGACTTGTTTGAGAATTGTCTTGACAGTTTGGAAAATTACAGTCTGTGCCATCACGTGTTTTTCACGTTGAATGTGCTAATTATAACCATTTCTTATCTGTTCATCGGATCAGATTTACCGGCCACTGCCACCAGGGCCCCTGGAGCCTTGAGCAGACATCATTGCTGTCTCTCAGTTTCCCTCACTGAGGACCTATGTAAAAGCGGGTTAGCAAATGCTTTGCTGCAGGAGGAGTTCCGAGTGCTCGTTTTGCAGTGCTCAGAGGAGGATAAGCCCTTTCCACTGCTCTCATGTTACCCTGGGTTCACTGGTGGATGTGCAAGCCCACTGGGTCTCCTGTAAGCTCGGGAGGCCTTGTTAAATGAGGTTCTTCATGTCTATGAAAATCCTTACTGAAAGTGGGAGATTCTGAGTCCCAGCTCCCCTAGAGCCTAAGGAGGGAAGTGGAATTCAGAGTCACAGAATCTCACTAAATAGACGCTGGGGCCTGGGCCAAGCATGTCACCTGCATCGTCTACTTTAATCCCGTCAGTGACATGGCAAGATGCACGGCAGACCAGCAGGGAGGAGGCAATGGGCTGGAACCACTGGTTTTCCAAATAGAAAAAATAAAGCTGAATCCTTTCCTTCTCCATATGCTCTGTACTTTGTAGTAAATCCCAGATACAGTGAGGACTTACAGGTGAAAAGCAAGACTTCAAATTTTTCAAAAGAAAATACCTAAGAGTATCTTTCTGACTTTGACTTCAAGGAGATTTCTTAAACACAAGAGAGAAAAAGCACTAAGTATAATACAAAAAAGAAAAATTAATAACTGGACTGTATTAAAATTAAGAACTCTGTTCATCAAAAGAAGTGAAAGGTCAGGCCATAAACTGGGAGAAAATATTTGCAACATCTGTAACTGGCAGAAGATTAGTATCCGCAATATACAAAAAACTGCTAATGCATCAGAAAAAGGCCAACCCAACAGAAAAATGAGCAAAAGCCATGAATAGGCTTTTCTCAAAGAGGTAATACAATAACAACCACAACAAAAAACCCTTAGAATCAGGAAAATGAAAAAAAAAAAACAGTCAGATTCCATTTTAGCAAAAATGCTAAGTTCTAGGCAAGATATGAACTTTTATGTTACTCCATTTCTGCTATTTCTGATGAATGTTTATTTGATGCAGTCTCTTGGGGAAACAACTTGATGATCAATTGTGGTGGAAATTTGTGACCCAGCAATTCCACTTTTAAGTATACATGTTACAGCAGGAGTGGGCAAACCATGGCCCGTGGACTATTTGTTTTGGTAAGTGAGGTTTCACTGGAGCTCAGCCACACCCACCTGCTAACATACTGTTGATGGCTGCTCTTGTGCCGCGCCAGCCCAGCCGAGTAGTCGCAACAGGGGCCGTGTGGCCTCGACGCCCACACTACTTGCTAGCTGCCCTTGTACAGACAAAATTGTAAATACATATTTAGAGACATTTTTTTAAAGTATCATTTGTTTTCACTTATAACTTTTTAAAACCTGTGCCATTTTTAATAGACTTTTTTAGAACACTTTTAAACTTAGAGGAAAATTGAGAGATAGTAACAAATGCCCATGTACACCCTCACCCAGTTTTCCCCATTATGAACATTAGCATGGTACATTTGTTAGATTTGACACAGTATCATTAACTAAAGTCCATGGTGTATCCCTGTCTCCTTAGCTTTTAGCCAACATCTTCTGCTCCAGGAGTCTGGGTTACACTGACTCCACGTGTCTTCTTAGGCTCCTCTTGGTGTGATAGTTGCTCAAACTTCCCTTGTTTCTGGAGACCTTGACCAGAGCAGTACTTGGTCAGGTGTTTTGTAGACTGTTCCCTGATCATGGGATTTATTTGATGTATTTCTCATGATTAGACTGGGGTTATGGGCTTTGGGGAGGAAAACCACAGAGCGGAAGTGTCATTTTTATCAATTTATAAAGGCCACATATGCACATGATTTATCATTGTTGATGGCGATCCTGCTCACCTGGCTGAGGTTGTGTTTATCAGATTTCAATACTGTTAAATTCCTCTGTCCCTGCCTGCTGTACTCTTTGGAAGGAAGTCACTACACATACATGGCCCACGCTTAGGGTCTGGGGATTTATGCTTCTCTTCCTTGAGATCAAAGTGTGCATGTGTGTGTGTGTGTGTGTGTGTGTGTGTGTGTGTTTTGGGGGGATTCTTCTGCAAAGGAGATCTGCCTCATTTCCCTTATTAATTTACTTATTCAATCATTTATTTATCTCAGTATGAATTCGTGGATATTTAGTTTATATTTTGGGTTATGACCCAATACTAATGTTTATTTTGTGTCTTACGTTGTTCCAGCTTTAGCTATTGGGAATTCTTTCAGTTGGCTTCTCTGTCCCTTTGTTATACCCTAATCAATGTAGGTTTTCAAAAAAAATTGAGCACTTTCTTACTTTCTGGCACCACAGGATGCTCCAGGCTCATCTTGTGTGTTTCCTGCCCCAGTTCTAGAATCAGCCATTTTTCCAAGGAGCTCTGGTTCCTTACAGAAAATGGTGTTAGAAACCAAGATCTGGGTGCTAGCATGCTTATTGCCAGGATATAACCTTTATGTATGCTAACCTCTGTACACAGCCTATCTATAAACATTTCTCTATGTAACCTTCTGTATCTGTATTAAGCTAAACATAAGTTCATTCTGATGTCTCCAACTGCAACCCATTACTGCATGGGCCAATCTTTCTTTCTCACCTTGCTTATCTGTAAATTCCCATTCCAACAGTGAGAACCACGTCTCCACCGTCTGCCACACACTTACTCAGTTGCTCAACTCCAGTATTCATGTCTAGCCGTATTAGAATTGTTCGTGCACACTCCATGGGAAACAACTTTATCAACCAGAATGCAGTGCTCATCTGCAGTTCCTTTGGCCTTGCATCTTACTTACTTCCAAAGTGGCTTAGGTCAGTATCTTTACCCCTCCTCTGCCCCTTGCAATGAGGTCATTTCATACATTTTTAACATAGTTAGATTCTCTTGTCACAGTCTGCATTCCATCCTGGGATTCCCAACTTCCTGAATGATTTTCTAAAATTTACATACACTAAGGTTCAATCTTTGTATTGTAAAGTTTTGTGGGTTTTGGCAAATGCATAATATCACTCATCCACTATCACAGTAGTGCACGGTGTGGTTTCACTGCCTGAAACTCCTGGGCTTCACCTAGTCACCACCATTTCCCTGGCAACCACTGGTCTTTTTACTGCTCTTCTAGAAACATTTTTATATGTGTATACCAAGAAACACAGGCAAGAATGCTCACAGAAGCAAAGAACTAGGAACAAGCCAAATGTCCACTAACAAGAGGACAGATAAATAAATTGAGGTTTATTCCAACAGTGAAATCTTACACAGCTGGGAAGACGACTAAAGCCTGGTTAAATGTGACACTGATAAATCTTAGAAAAATAATATTTAGTGAAAAAGTTAGTCCCATATAGCATCATTTTTATGAACCTCAAATGCCAGTACAACTAGACAACATATTTTATAATCAGTTTTTAAAGTGAAAAACAAAATTTAAGATGGTGATCAGTTTCGGCAGAGGCAGGAGAATGGGATGGGGAGGTACACCCACATAGAAGCAGGTCAGCACTGTTGTTGAAAGTGGTCCATGGGTGTTACTGTATTATTATGATTTTAAACTTACTCGTTTATAGATATACATATACACACACACATATATATCTCTTGTATGTGTTAAACATTAAATATTTTAATTGACATAATGATGCCTAATTTATGGGATTGCTATGAGGATTAAGTGGGAAATATATGCAACAATTGAAAACAACTGTGTTTGTATTATCACCTCCTCAGATATCGTGGTCGGTCACCCAGCTCCATGTTTGGGTCACTTCCCTGCGCGTTAGACCCAAGGGACTTTCCTGGGGTCACTACTGATGAAGCAGTGTTAGAGTCTTCTCCGTCAATGTCTCACATTCCACCAGCAGGCCCATGGAGCCAAAAGTGAGTTTAGAGGTCATTTGTTATAATCTTTTGTTTTGCACTTGAGGAAAAGGAGCCCAGAGAGGTTGAATGACCTTCCTAAGACTTCTCGATTCCTTTGTGAGGTTGTCAGGCTCAGATTGCTATTTTCCAACCCTGAATCCAGAGCCATTGTCTCCGGTAAGAAGGAAGCCCTCCGCGTGGTTTATCGTGTCAGGTCCAATATTGCAGATGTGTCACAGCCGAAAGGTGGTAGAGAGAAATAAGAGGAAGGGTTGAGGTTGAAAAGGCATCCTTTTGCAAGGTTAGGATTTCTGGCTTATTGGCCCACCCAGGACGAGGCAGGTGACATCAGGACCTGGGGACTCAGACCTGCACACAGCTTGTGGTTGGTGTAGTACCAACAAATGGCCACACGATGTCACCAGAAGCCAGTATTTGGAAATTAGTCAAGCAGCTCCCAGCCTCCTCTCTGACATTCAATTTTTACCTGGCAGAAAGCAAACTTTACTGAAATTCTGAGCTGCCCTCATGCATGTGACTAACAAGAACAGGAAACTAATGAGCAAGTCCTTAAAACAATTTCAGAAGAGACAGGATTACTTGGACCAAGGCTATCCAGCAGAAATATAATGTGAGCCCTGAATGCCAGCTAAGCATGTAATTTTAAATGCTCTAATAGCCACATTAAAAGAAAATAAAAAGAAACACAAAATTAATTTCAATAATACATTTTATTTAAAAAAATAATAATACATTTTATTTAACCCAGCGTATTCAGAATATGATCGTGTCAACATGTAATAAATACATTAATAAAAAATATTAATGAGCTACTTTACATTTGTTTTTTTCCCTTGAGAGTGGTGGATGTTTTACATCAACAAAACACCTCAACTCAGATCAACCACTTGCCAAATGCTCAACAGCCACATGTGACAAGTGGCCACCATCCAGGGGGTCGCAGACACAAAGTCACATACGTCAGCTCTAAAAAGCAGTTTCCGCAGAGTACGAGGACATACAGGTCCAGGAGCATCTATTCCAAGTGTAAGGATGACTTTGAAGACAGCACTGGGGCTGCCTGGACTCCCCCTGATTCTTTGCCCCCTGCTAGACACTGCCTGAAATTCTACCATCGGCTCCTTTTAGGCTTCAGATCCTTTCAACCTTAAATGTTGCCACACTCTTCTCCTTTTTACTCATAGGCCAGACCCGGATCTGAGTTTCCCTGCATGGGAAAAGGCCAGACCAAGAGGACAGAGGACTGGCTCCTTTGACCCACGGGAGACTGCCCCCAGCAACTTCCCTGACTCTGCTCTGGAAACGCCCAGGCAGCCTCAGCAAACTGTTTGACTGTCCAAGCCCAAGTGTGCTCATTCCTTCCACCACCCAGGACCCAGCTTAGCCAGTCCACACTGGGCGGGGGGAGCCTCTCATCTAGACAAGCTTGTGCAGTGTCTGCTGGACAGAAATGAGAATTTGGGAAGAATTTCAGTTTGGTGGTTTCTGTAGGCCTTTGACCCATTTTACTCTGTGGACTCCTGTGGGAGGCAAGAGATAAACTCAGCCACTGAGGCTATTGTGGACCTGATAACATGCTATTATCTGGAGGAAATGCTGAACACCCTACACCAGGGCCAAAGAGCCTGCAGTGTGGAAATGGCTGCATTTCTGGAGAGATGGTTTTTCAATGTTGGGCACTGTGGCAACAGACCACGGAGGGGGAGAAGGGCTCGCTGCCATATCAGAATAGAAGCCTCACTTCCTGAACACCCTGCTGAGATAAGAGTGTGTTTGTAAAAGAATTAAGCCAAAATTAATAAGCCAAATGCATAGGTACCCACAGCGTATGGCAAACACAGTGGCCAGCACAGAACTGTGGGTGCCTAATACGTACTGGGAGTGGTCTGAGCACCCTAGTGTTGAAAAGCATGAAATAAAGCCAGCCCAAACTCCCTGCTGAGGGTGGCATCTAGACAGCTGGCGCCCGGCACCTCTCCAGCATTGAAAGGTTCCACTTGTCCCACTCCACCCTCTCTTTGCTTCCCTCCCTGTGAGTTAGAACCTGGTCCCTCTCCACCTCCCTGACTCCACCCCTTGCTCCCTTACCAATGGGAACCGGATGGTCAAAAATTTAAAAAAACATTCTCTATGAAATTCCTGGGGCAGGGAACGCTTTCTGGTGAACTGGACCTTCATGAAAACAGAAAGGCTGACTTGGCAGCTATTGCTAAAACTTTTCTACACTCTCCAGCGTGTCTCACTGGGTGGCTTATCTGATTTTGAAATAAATCCTTCACAATGCAGCAAGAATCTCAGGTAGAGATGACTAAAACAAGAACAGAGAAACAAACTTGTTTAAAAGTTACAAAAGTAATGTAAGCATACTACTTCCAATTTTCCCCAAAAGTGCCCAGACCAGAGCTTTCACTCAGGCAAGGTCATTACTGGGCTACGACCTCAACCCGGAAAATAAGTCAGGTGTGTGGACAGGACATTATTGTTCACTGTCCTATTCTCCTGCATGTGTAACTGAATAATCTAGCACGGAAACTGCTTGCATGCCTGCGAGTTTGCCTGTGAAGTTGGGAATGTTTCCGAGGGAGAAGAATCATATTTTTAAATTGCAGGATTTATATGTGGATTTTCCTCCTTGTCCAAAGAAGCAGCAGGCAGATGACCTGGCAGACAGGCCAGTGGCCTGGAAGGCAGGCCCTGCCTGTCACTAACTGGCAGTGTGAGCCTGCTTAGGCCACGTACCTCTATGTGCTGGGGCTTTCCCAACCAGAAAACAGACGCGGAGGCTGGGCACTGTGACATGGAAAAGCAAAGCCTATATTTGGACAGGAGAGAGTGAAATGGCAAACTCCAAAATTCCTTTCAACTGTGCATGCCTGTTGTGTGTGTGTATGTGTGTGTCTATGTGTGTATGTGTGTGGGTATGTCGTCAGCGTCTGACCTTATAAACCTCTAGTCAAAGTCCAACCATGAAATCTCACATGGCCTAAGCCCAAAACCCAAAAACCTAACACTGCCACTGTTGATAGC
This sequence comes from Lepilemur ruficaudatus, assembly GCA_963574885.1. Classification (NCBI taxonomy): domain Eukaryota; kingdom Metazoa; phylum Chordata; class Mammalia; order Primates; family Lepilemuridae; genus Lepilemur; species Lepilemur ruficaudatus. Next base: position 33,635 of record CAUYRT010095239.1, read on the forward strand.
ATTCTTTATGAGAGCCTTTTAAAAAAAGAATTACCTTATTACCTTGGAAACCACCTATTTCTGTATGATATTTAATAAGTTTTACTTTTAAAGGTAAGCTGTTTTTGAACTATTGATGCTTAACTTAAAGCAAAACGTTTTGTTTTTAAAGCTCAATGTAGGTAAGAATTCACTTTTTTTGAATTAAAAGAAAAAACAGTCAGCTATACGCTTTCCAAATGGGGAGGAGTATGTTATCACACAGCAGTCAAAGCTGAACCTCGAACCAAATTGGGAAAGACCAAAAAAAGGAAAAGAAAAAGACAGCTGACGGAGCCTGAATTTATTATTATTTTCCAAGTCACTATGAAGTAAAATTAGGGCAAGTTCAAGAGTGAGGAGTGTCATTAAAGTATCTAGGTGACTCTATAAAACCCCTAAAAGGCCCAGAGGTTTCTGGGGTGGAAATCCCCAAAGCTTCAATCATGAGTCATTGTAATTTGCTGCCCTCAAAGCTTCTACTGGTTTTGGCAGAAGTCAGGGCCCCAATCTTGAGTCCAGCTGTAGTACGGAAGCTTTTTGCTGGGAGATGATGGCAGGGAGGGATGGATGGTGGTAAGAAATCGCCTTATAAGGAAACTCTCCGTCCTGGGGAAGGCCTGGTATTTCACAAAACTAGAAAAATATTAAGGAAAGATCCTCGAACCCCGTACTCCTCTCATCAAGAGTTCAGAGAAAGAGGAGAATGAGGGATATGTTGTTCCCCAAAACAGATCTGTAGAATGCCCTTCTCTTTAAATGTGAAGGGCTAACCAACGCAAGGCCTGCAGCGATTTCTTAAGCAAGCTATGAAGCACACAAGGCGCTGAGCTCACAGAGGTCAGGCCGTGAAGTGAACACGGCTGAAGCTACTGGACACACTCTCAGAGGCTCTGAGGAAGCCAAGTCCAGCTGGAGGGGCAGCCACATCCTGGAAGCCACTCGGGGCAGGGAAGCTGGATGGGGCAGAAGCAGACTGTCCCATTCAAGTTGTCCTCCAGGGCTTGACTCCTTGTCTGACATCAACCCTCTCCACTCACTCTCCAGCCAGTGACAGGGAACGCACTCTTTACGCAGGACGGATGTTCCAGAACCTTCATGGTCAGGGTAGCAAAAAAGCCCCCCACCCCAGCCTCCTCTAGGCCCTCAATTGAATCATCTCCATGGGGAGGGTAAGCATTGAGTGTGAAGGGGCAGAAGGCCTGCTTTGTCCTAAAATCTCAGGGCTTAAAAGAGTCTTGAACCCAATGCCACAGGTTGTTTAGCCCTTTGGTTGACCAGCAACTTGAAAATGACCTGCGAGTGCAGATAATAAAGTGGAAAGGTGCACTTCCACCTTTTCAGCCAAAGGTGCACAAAAAAGGGGTCCTGGGATCCCAAAAACAGATCAGAACTGAACGTGAGAGCCGGATGGCTTTTGAAAGCCCCATCTGGATCAAGCAGCTAGAGCCAGGTAAACTTAAAGAACACCTACTGCTTACACACTTAACTAGTTGCCACTTTACCTAAGTGCTTTACACACACTCTATCATTTAATCCTCACCATCATCCTGTGGCACAGATGTTATTATTACTACTTTATAGGTGATGGGCTGCAGTGACTTGCTTAAGTACTTTCAGCCAGGATTAAACTTGTTCTGCCTTCCAGGTGATGGGGCATGACCTACAGCGCCCCCCTTACACATGGCCATTCAGAGTTATGGCTCAGCAGCAGAAAGGGTGGGTGTTCCCCGGGCTCCACCTAGATAGGCTGCACATTCCGGCCCAGCACTGGGCTGTCAGGGAATGTACCTCCTGGAACATAATTACCACCATCAAGATTATTATTAGCATTAGGCATTTACATGACACTTAATATTTTTCAAAGCATTGTACCACTGTTTAATTAGTTTTTCTTTGCAACATTCTTGTCTGGTCCACACTTGATAGCTGGAGAAACTGACGGGGAAGAGATAAATGCTCAAGGTTGATGGAGAAGAAGGGATGGCAGCACAGTCTCTTGGCTTCCATTCTCTCTGGTGACTCAGCCAATGTAAATTACCTCCGGTACTCCTGCAAATATTGCACCTCCAACCCCCAGTGCTCCACTATTAAGGTGATTATGAATTCTGGGAGTTGTGGGGGGGGAATCTCTTCCTTGATGTTGGCTCAAGGTCTAAAGATCTTTCAAAAAAAACTAAAAAACGCCCTCATTAAGTTCAAGTTCACAATCATTCAGCACTGTGAACACCCTTAGTCTCTTTATAAACCTCTCCATTAAAGTTACCTATAAAATCCTAGGGTTATGATTGCCAAATCTAAGGTAGTTTCTGATAGGAAGGTTTTATTTAGCATTCGAAAAATCCTAATCAGATCTGTTAAAATAGAGAGGTAGGGCAGGTCAGCAGGCTCTGTATCTTGTTTGCAGTGGGGGGCTTCTGAGCTGGGCTGTAAAGAGGTGGCTTATCCCCTCATCCTCAGAGCATTGGCAGGGCATAAGAAGCCACCAGTCCTACCTCAGAGACAGTAAGATATTTTCACTGCAAGACCTCTCGTTATGCTCCTTGGGTTAAAGGAGAAACCACAGGGGAGGAGAAGGCAGAGGGAGGGAGGAAGCTAAGGGCCTGGAACACCTATGGGAGTGAGGAAGGGGACTGAAATACCAGGGGCTTAGTTGTGGGACCCACCACTCTGGGCCACACCAGCCCCCGCCTCTCCGAATATCTGCACCTTCCTACAGCAAAGCTTAGGCATCGCCTTTCTCTCTGCAGAGGAAGTCCCTTCACTGGGTGGGGGTGCAGTGGGACCAACAGAAACCCCTCTGAGTGCACCACCAGCTGCAGGTTCTGGGAGCCAGCAAAGTTCCCTGTCACCCTGTGAGTGAACTAGGGTCAAGGTAGGGACCAACATGCCTCCTGGTGATGTTGGCCCTTAGTGTCCTCCTGCCCTCCAGTAGGCTTCAAGTCCTTTCCTCCCTACCTCTGCCTCTATCCTCTTTCCAGTGAGCAGAGGCCCAACTCTAGGGCTTCCAGGCAGTGTGTGCTCCTTGCCAGGTGGGGATAGACACTGTGATGGGCTACCGGATCTGAGAGTGAAGTGACCCTGAGGGGGGCAACTGCTCTAGGATGACAGGAAAATGCTGGGTCCTCTGGGTTTTGCCACTGGGCTCTACTGTACCCGCCCTCCACTCCTATCACCTGTGCACTGGCAATTGAGGCACAAGTCTGGTGAAGGCTGGGCCTCTTAGTCTCTGGCGCCCAAGTTCCCTGCAGGCCCCAGTCACAGTTCTCTCCCAGTGCCCATAAACACATCTGGAAAAGTCTGGGCCTTGGCGATCACTTTCGTGGCCACTGAGACCAGTCAGGAGCTTGGAGGCCCAAATGCAACTGCCACATCCCAGGAGCTCAGGACTGGGGGCCTGCCAGGACCAGCATTTCTGCGGCACCGCAGACTTCCGGTGCCCACAACCCAGCAAGCCAGAGACTATGCCAGGCCCCTTCCAGGGTCACTGGGCTTGAAAGTCAAAAGAAAGAAAACAAAGAATATCTACAAGGGGAGGCTTCAGTCTCTGGCTCTGCTCTCAAGCAGGTCCTGTCTGGGTGATGAAAACAGAAGGTCGTCCTTGGGATTGGGGGCCACTGTCGGAGACCTCGCCTTTAGCCCCTTGCAGAGCATCTGGAAGTCACAGGCAGACGATCCCCACTCCCAGACCTAGCAGAAAACGGGCCCCCACCTGCTGGATGGTCCAGGAGTACTAAGGCCTCCTATCTGTTGGGGGGAAATTATAACTCCCCTCCTCCTGGGGCCTGCAGGGCGACTTCCCAGTGTCCCCTGAGAGAATCGGTAGGTCCCCATCTGGCTTCCCAGGAACTGGGGAAAGATTTGGTTCTTCATTTCCCACTTGCTATGGGGATGCCCTTGGGGCAGGTGAAGTCTCTCTGCACCTCAGTTTCCTCCTTTGCAAGATTGGGTGGAGGGTACTGCACACCTCTGTGGGCTCCCGGTGTGCTCAGCAGGCACACCCGGATAAGCTGGCCCAGAGGCTGCGTTCAGAGCCGCGCTGGGCCCACTGGCCCAGACAAGCCCCCACATGTACTGAGCCAGTCATCACCACTCAGGCGTCTTCTGGGGGAGGCACCCCTAAACAAAACTTTCTCTTTTCCTCTCCCTTCCCCCACTTTTATCTCTGTCATCTCTGTCTCTTTCTATCCCCCCTCTGTAGACCAGCAACATGAGTGAAATGTGAAAATAAAGTTTAACGTAAATCCGCCTGTTTTCCTCCGTCAGTCCCACCGCGGAAGTTGAACTGAGCCGCGCGAGTCAGCGCGACGTTCGTCGCTGCAGCGCCCCTGCGTCGCGGCCAGCTCGGGGCTGCCAGTCCCAGTCTCCAGCAGCTCCCGCAGGGCAGCGCGCTCGCCTCTGGCGTCTTTGATTCCTCAAAACCCGGGCGGCGCGGGACCGCGGGCGGGCAGCAGGATGGACACACAGCCCTGGCTGCTCCTCGGTCCCGCCAAGCGGCGGTGTCACGCGGCCACCCGGCTCGCCTACAGCTCCGGCCCGGGCTCGCCGCGGCCCCGACGCGCCGGCAGTGGTAGGCCGAGGCCTGGCGCTCGCGATATCCGAGGCCCTCCTGGCTTAGTCGGATGACAGCTGACCCCAGTGCCGGGTCGCCGGGGAGGGCACAAAGAGCGGAAGGTCATGGGTCGGGTCTGAGGGGTTGGAAATTGTCGGTGTCACAAGTGGTGTGTCACATGCGTGGGGTAGCGAACGGGGACCGCCAAACCCCAGCCGGCCGCAAGTGGGAGCGTCCTCGTGGGCGCCGGCGAAAACTCGCGCGCTGCACAGACGGCCGCGGCGTCAAGGCGAGGCCCCGACTGACCCCGCGGGTCTCAGCGTTCAGACGGCTGCTCGTGAGGACAATGACAGGGCCTCCAGGGCCTGGATTTTCCGTTCTCTAAATAGGAACGCTGACTCTGGCCCAGAATCCCACGTGTGCGCCGGTTCTCAAGACACCGAAATTCAGCGTCTCAGGGGAGTGTGCGGCCCAAGAACGATTCCGGGACTCGCAGGCGGCAAGACCAGAAACGACGCCTCCATCCCGGAAGCACAGGGTGCTGGGTTCGATGTGGCAGCCCCACCGAAGGTCCTAGGGGGAGTTTTGATTCTTGTGAGGTCTCCGCCCAGGTGCCGCAGGGGGCGGCCTCTCCAGCCTTGCGCCGCCGCTGGAGCTGGGGTGCAGGCAGCCCGCGCTGTCGGCTCAGACCGTGGGGGGGTCCCCAGGGGCGCGCCCAACTTGGGCCCCCGGCTGCTCCACTCTCCAAGACCAGGCCTTGCGGAACTGGCGCCTCCACTGAGCGGCACAAACTCGGATCCGAAGCGGAGGTTATTCCTCCGGATAAAAATGTTGCAAAATATTGCCCTCTCTCCCCGCTTTCCGTGTTTTATTAATTTCATGGAAAGGTCAAGGGTGGCTTAAGGTCTGAACCATCCTACAAGGGTTTCTATGCCTGCCTCTTCTGCTCCTCGGCAACGTCTGGCAGCGAGAGTTGGGTCATGGACTAACGCCCTCCCTCCTCTGCCCCGCAGGGCTCAGTCTTCCCTCTGGTCCCCACTAGGCCCTTCCTCTGGGTCCTCTCTCTGACTCTGACCCCTGTCTAAGCCTCCCACAGACGCATCCATTGTGTCCTCACTGGTCCCACAACACGGGTCCTCCCTAGCGGTGTCCGCATTGCAAAACGAATGAGGCTTTCTTATTTACCTGATTTTTTTAAACAAGTTTAATGGGCACTTATCAGGATAATTCGGGCCCACTGAAATGAAATTCTCAGACAATGGAGAAAACTGTAATATAATGAAGCAGCTATACATTAAATATGTATAAGAGATTAGGATATTAAATGGCATATAAAGGTCCAGGATTTATTAAGGGCTAGAAATAGACAAGACACAGGTGTCTACATAAACTGAAATTCCATGTTAGATTCAAAGTCACAGTTGGGAGGGGATCAATCTAATCTAACTCCCTCCTTTTACAAATAAGAAAACCGAGGGCCAGAGAGAAGCAGGGTCCCGCACGAGGTCACACAGCGCGGAGCAGGCAAGGGGCCAGGGAACAACAGTTCCTGACTCCCAACGCAGCGCCCACCCCTCCACGTCTCAGGTATTTTTTGCTTTTGGAATCACAGCGCAAACTGCCCCTGCAGGGTTTTTCTCTCCGGCTTTGGCTGGCTTGAGGTGAGGGGATCCCAAGAAGGATCTCCTTCCAGGAAATGCGTTGTTTCTCTCCCTCAGGCACCAAAGGGCGTCACACACAAACCTCTCCCCCACCGCCTCCCCTGCCCGAGAGCGCCGAGGTTCTCCAATAGCGCCGGCAGGTGGCGCTTTCCTCACAGAGAAGCCGACGGTGACCCGCCCGCGCCCCTAGCCTGCCCGCCTACCTGGGGTCCCGCTCCCCAAAGAAAGGGGACAGGAAGACGTGCGGCTGGGGAGCTCGGGCTGGGTGCCGCATGGTATGAAATGGGAGACCAGAAACCCGATTCCAGCCCTGCCGTGCGCAGCGGCTTCACGCTCCATCTTCTAAGAGGCCAATGAGCATTGGGTGCAGAGGGCAAGGCTCGGCCCGCGACAGCACCGCGAACTCCTGGGGTCACCCCTAGGGGGCGTTGTCTCCCGTCAGCGAACACGCCCACGCACCGGCTCTTTCACGCACGCTCCGCCGCTGCCTTCCTTGGCTGCCAGCCCCAGCTTCCATCCTTCCGTATACTTTTTTCTTATTATATGTAGGGGAAGAGAATAAGGGAAAGAGAGGGCTTTTTCAATCGCGGCGATAATTGTCCGCGAGATGGGTTTCTTAATCTGCTCATCCACTATTGACTTCTCCTTAATACTTGGCTTTGCCGCTTTGATAGCCAGAAGATCGCATGCTTCACTCCTTTGCACAACAATTTCGGGGCGGGCGTTATTGGCGCAGGAGGGGAGGGACGAGCTTGAAATGGCTTTGGGGCCGGTATTCCACGCTCCCCACCCCCCGCAGGAAGTGAGGCCAGGTTTCCCCTCACCAACACCCCTACCCCTAACTGTACCACTCGCGCTGGGAAAGTTCTAGCGGGGGTGAAGAGGAAGTTGCCAACTTCTTGGGGGGTAATGGAGAGGCAGGAACTGTAAGGACTGGAGAAGAGGAGGGATTGTGTCTCCCTTCCCGCCCCCCTCCCCAGTAACCCAAGAGTTGGCCTCCTCTCCCACACAAACCAGGAAGGGGGTGAACCTTACTTGGGGGTGAATGAAGTGGAGTCGGAAGCCTGGAGAAGGAGACCACCATCCTCTGCGCTCTCATCTGGGACTTGGCTTCGGGACAAGAATAGGAGGCCGGTTTGGGGAGCCCTGAAACCTGTGGCGGCCTCTGTGGGACCTCGACCTAGTCCCTTCCCCTCTCCGGGTCTCAGTTGCTTCATCTGTGAAGCGGGATTTTTGGTCTACCAGATCCCTGAGGTCCCTTTTATCTTGCCCTTGGCACGTGTTGCCCACCCTCCGCCTCCATCAGAGCTCTGGGTTGTTGAGGTGGGTCTCGGTAGGAGACAAACAGTGGCTATTTTAATCTGGGTTTAAACAACAGTTTCCTCTACTCATGCAAAATTCAATGGCCAGGATTGGGAGGGTGGTTTGGAAGGAAGGGTAGGGGTAGAAGGTGAGGTTTGGGGTCAGAGAGCTAGGATCATTGCAACTTCACACAGCTCGCTTCCAAAGCCTCGGTCAGAGAGAGCTGCTCTCCGCTTCCCGGCTCGCATACAAACGCACACACGGACACGCGCACACCGACTACACACGCGGACACGCACACACACACACACTCACCCACGGCCACAGCGCAACCACACGAGGATTAGAGAGACACAAAACGCACAGTTCTTCCGTGCACACTCGAGCACATACTGGTACTCGCACGCGCACTCACCCGAAGCCTCACGCAGAGTCACGTACAAACACGCACGCGCGGGGCTGCACACTCGTCCCCCAGCCAGCTGTCTGCTGGAGCAGGCGGACAGGGCAGGTGGCCCGGGAAGGCCTCAGCATTGCAGTGACCACTCCCCGCTCCCTGGTCCGAGTCAATCTGAGGAAGGAGGTGGGGCGGGGTGGGGGAGGCTGACGGGTTCTCGCCCCTCTTTCCTCTTCCACCGCAGGCTCCCGAGACTTTCCCTTCCTCGCCCGCCCCACCTTCCCTGCCAAACTTTTTTCTTCTACGTCTCCCCGACTGGCCGCTGCAGATCGGACTTCTGCTGGAACCCGGGAAGAGAGTCCCAAGGATGTAGCCCTCAAGGGCTAAAGGGAGGCGCGGCCTGGATCCCGCTCGGGGCAAGCAGGAAGGGAGGCGGGAAGCTGGGGCGCCGAGAGCCGGACGCGCGGATTTCTGTCTTCTTTTCCCGGGTCAGTAGGAGAAGAGGCCGGGACAACCTCCAACCCTGTTGAGAGTCCAGGGACAGAGATGGAAGACTTAATTCTGGGGCAAGCAAAAAGAACAGGGTTTTGGAGTCACAGGGGCGTTCCTGTGCAAAGGACTTGGATGCTGTGTTTTTTTCTTCTTTTCTCGCGTTGTTTGTTCCCAGCTTTGGAGTTGAGTCTGGACCTCCCGGGGAGCAGGGAAGAGCCGAGAGGGGGAGCCGCAGAACCCGGAAGCTGCGCTGGCCCCTCCTCACTCGCTGCCACACTCGCACACACACTCCAGGCCAGCCCTGTGGACCCTGGACCGCGCCGTGTCGGATCGAGGCGGAAGCCGCCACTCGGACAGGTGGGGACCGGGGTGGGAGAGAGGTCTCCTCTACCTGGGGGCGCTGGCCTCGGGGAACCTTCTGGGGAAGAGGTGGGAGCAAGACAGGGAAAAAAGCAAAATAAAAAATAGAAGAAATTCGAGAGTAGACACTGAATTAACTTGATTTTTTTTTTCCGAAGAGAGGGAAAGGGGTTGAAACCAAATTAGGGCTTGGGTTTTGGGGTTTGGATAGGATTCAGTGTAAGGATAAAAAATGGGGTGTCCGATTAAAATGGAGAAAAATAAATAGGGAGTTGTGTGTAGCTTTCTGGAGGGGCGAGCTCTAAAATTCTCAGCTCCAGGGGCCTGTGTGGCTGTGTGGTACAGCCCCAGACAGGTTTGGGGTTACAGAGGGGCTGGTGAAGGCTCCTCTTTCCATAATCCCAACCAAGGGACACTCCGTCTCGCTAGCATCCCCGCGCACCCAGAATGCGGCAGGTAAACCCAGGAGCAGCGACAGGTCGGATGTTTGCATCCTGGCGTCCTCGGCTCCCGTCCCGGGCCGGCGGGCAGTTCGCCGGGCTCAGTAAGGAAGCCAGGGCCTGGGGGCCCTTTCTGAATCCTGGCCACCCGGTGCGATTTACGGAAATCATCGAAATCTTTCCTTCAGTTCCCGCAGGGAGTCAAGAGAAAGGCCGGGAGGAAGGGAGGAAGAGAGAGGGAGAAACTGTTTCTAGAACAAAAAGATCCGTGCCGTGAACAGTTCCCTCGGATAAGAGGGAGAAGACTCTGGGGGAAGACAGGATGGCGGGGGCATAAATCCAAATATTGAAATCCCTAAAGGTGACAACCTCCAGCAGCAGACTTTTTCTCCGGCTTTCTAGGAACCTAGACATTTATGGGCTTATTTCATAAACACACAAAAAAGAAATTCTTCTTACATCCCCTCCCCGCAGTCTTCCGGGCCCTCTGCAAACAAAGCTGCCGTCCCAATTTCGGGAGTCAGTGGGGCATTTTATTTTCCATGGTTTGCGTCCCACGCACCCCCCACCCACCGGCTTTTTTCCTTTGCCGGCCTCCCCTCCAGTCCCACTCTGAGCTTTGGGCAGAATTCCTTAGGATCCCTAACCAATACCCAACGAATCCCCCAGCACCCACCCACCCCCACATTACTATCGCCTCCAAATGAAGACCGAAACCCGAGCGCTAATTGAATTAGTCTATTGAAAGGACTGTCAGGTACAATGACGTTGCTCGAGGCCCACATTTCCCAAGGTCTATAGGCTTTGGGGACCTGCGATGTATAGTCTGACCTTCCGGCTCATAATAATACCGCGGCACTTGTAGCAGAAATCTCCTCGCATTCACTCCCAACAAAACCGCTGGTCACCCAGTCCCCGTAGGAAGGCTGCGCGCTATTGTGTTGCGACAACTCATTCATGTCCCGCACCACGAGGCCCCACCGCCATCTGATCTACACTCGAAATGCGATTACCACCGTGTGCATGCAACATACTCCCGGCCCATAGCGCACACGCCTGTCCAGGCTACAAGGTTTTCTTTTATAATTCTCTTCTCCTCCGTCTTCAAGTCCTCAAAAGAGAGGTGGAAGCACCCAGGACCCCGACATTTGTCTCTGCCTCAACAAAATCCCAAATTTTGTGGCAATAGAAGCTGGTGAGAGATTTCTCTTTTTTTGGACAGCACACACCAAAACCATTAGGAAACACATTTCCCCATGCCTGACTAGTGGGGCTGACTCGGATATACACACGAATGTGCACATACAGGGGCCTTTGCCACACACACAAACACACACAAAAACAATGCTTTTATAGACTTATTTTCTATGTGGCTCTCACATACACAAGCAAATAGACACAAATATAAGCCCTGGCCCCCACGGCCACAAGCCACTCTCCGAAATCACGAAATAGTTTTTCCAAAATTGGGAAAGGGGAGAAACAAAGGTATATTCTTTCAGCCTCCACATAAGTCTTTCTACCACATGATCCCAACTTCTCAGGCTAGCAGCTCCCCAAACATACATGCACTCTTCTCCTCTGTCTGGCTGGTGTCTTCTGCTCAGTGGAAGTCCCTGATAGCCTCAGAGAATGGAGGAAGTCTAGGGATGGGAGAGGGGCGGGAGGGTTGGGGTATCTCTCTGTCCTGTTTACTTGACTCCCCACCAGTTAAGGCCTCTTGGGGCCCCCCTTCTTCCTTCCAGTGAGTAAAAATAGAGTTACAAAAAATATGGTTACAGCCCCCCCCTTTGGCATTGGGAACAAAACAAAATCTTTTTTTTCCTCATTGTTCTCTACCTTTATCTGGGCTGGGTATGGAAAGGGTACTTGGGGACAATCAACTTATTGCAGACAAGACCCAGTCTGTGGCCTTCTGTGGGGCCTTTTGCCCAAGTGACTGCACAGCTCAGAGCTGCAGGGCAATGGAAATGGGCAGGGAGTGCCCCCACACTTCCATACCTTTTGCCCTGGGAACAGACGGTGACTGCAGAAAGGGACTCCATTCCATTCTGGGCAGTTTCCCCACCTGCTTCGTACAGGTCCACCTCCCTGCTACCCTGTCATGGGCATCTATCAAGCTGGAAGAAAATCCTTAATTCTCAAAGGCAGAAACAAGTACCCGGGAAAGGATGGCCACACAAATGTACTCACACGTTCACACACATCCCTTCACAGGCACCCAACTCCTTTACCCACATACTTGTACACACAACTCACCCTGCCTGTAGTTCCTCACCCACACGCCCAGACCGGGCTCATTCAGAGTCCTCTGGACCCCTCACACATCCGTCTTGGCCAACATTTGCTCATTCAGCCCTCACACACCTCACTCGCAGGCTTGCCAGGACGCCAACGCGCTCACACGGAGTTCCCAACAGCATGTTCATTGGCAGGAGGGATAGGAAGGCTTAGGGCCTGGGTGGAGGTCATGGAGTGCGGGGCGGTGCGGGGTACGGAGCGTCCGGCCCAGGCCGGGCCTGGGGGGAGGTGGGGGGAAGAGCCAGCGCGCAGAGCACCGCCTAATCCCGCTCGAGCTCGTGGGCCGCGGGTGCATTTATCATCCCATTACTGTAACAAATCCGGGCTCCACTACATGAAAGGTAAAATGAATTACCGACGTTAAGCCGTCAATAAAGTCATTTCTGTAAATGGTGTCTCCAAAGGGCCGCCGCATTATTCAGCTGGCTTTATCAGCTGGCTGGAAATTACGTGGAGGAGCCGGGCCGCGCGGCGCGCGGGGCCGCTCACTTTGATTAAGCGTCTTGCCAGCGCGATGTGACAGAGCTTTTGACCAGGGTTTTATTCACAGGCCTGTGATGAACGCCAAGCTGATCAGGCGGAATGAAGAGTAATTAAAACCTATAAATTATCTTCCGCAGCCCTTCTCGAGGCGTCTCCTGCAGGCGAGATAAGGCGTCGAGACCCTATTTACGGCGCTGAAAGGGACCTCGGCGCACAAAAGCTACGCGGCTAAATAGGATATTGATAGTGTCCTAATTAGAATTTAATTAAGTACCCACGCTTGCTTGCGGGATAAAGATTTCAATTTTGCGAACTTAAATATAAATAAAATCCCACCCCCATTTCTGGAAGAAGGGGTGGGGGCCCCTGGAAATTTCGGGGAGCCCTTGGATGTGAGACTGAAGAGGACCCGGGAGATTCCAAGATGAGGCTGGGGTTGGTGTGGGAAGGTCGAGGAGACCGAGGCGGACCTGCGCTGCGCAGCGCTCGGAAGTCTAGCTTGGAATTCAGCCCTGGAAATCGGGGGACCCTAGGCTGACTCCAAGATGCGGAGAGCAATACGAATTCCTGCTGTCTAAGCCCCTTTGAGAAACCAGTAACTGCAGTTTTTAGCTTGTGGTTTTAGTTGGATGTTCCTCTTACCCTAACCCTCTGTGACTTTTCTGGAAAACTGAGAGTAGGGGGTATTATTTCGCATGTCTCAAATAGACAGCATCCCCAAAGACAGCCTTTCTCCACTGTCCTGTTGGGGATGGCGGTCAGGACGAAGATGTCCGTTGGAGCTCCAAGATGATATCCCGAGCCGGCCTCATTTGCTTGAACCTTTCTTAGGCACCACAGGCTTCAGCAGATAAGATCCTGGCCCTCCAAAATGGCTCCGCAGACAAGTCCCGCGGGGTGCCTAGATCCTCACTCCACCTCTTCCTCTTGTATCCCTGGTTATGGAAAAACTTTTGGGGTGCCTCGACCAGGAAACAGCGAAAAATAGCCCAGCATACGCGAGCGTGGGAACGGCTGGAGGCGTCGTCGTTCCCCAAAGCCAGGGAAGAACGCAAGTGGCTAGAGCCCAGACACCCAGGGCGTTGGGAGCATCCCAGGAAATTCAGTTACCCTGCAAGTGGGGGAAACTCGTCCGCACTGTCAGCTGGCCAGGGCAAACACCGGGTGCAGCGCTTTCATTTGTTTAATTTTATTTTACAGGGAAATCTAACACCAAGGTTGCTCTGAACCCGAAAGCCCGGGCCTAGTGTGCATCCTCGTTCTGACTCGGCCTGCCTGGGGGCCCTCCTGGGACAACTCTACGTGGCCAGGACAGCCCGGACTCCCGCGGCCAGGGAAGGGCCAGGCGGCCGGCGCTGGGGCTCTTCTGCGCCCTCTGGGCCTGGCTCAATGGCGCCAGGGCAGCTCCCGGTGTTGTCGAAAGTCTGGACAGGGAAGGGCATGGGTGCGGATTCCCCAGAAAGAACAAGCAACGTAGCCGGCCAACATGAGAAGTACAAACGGGTGGTGCTAGCCAAGCTCGGCCGGCCTCCTAAGTTTGCTATTTGTAAAAAATAAACTGAGCTTCTGAAAGTAACCGACTCTATTTCATGTCACTGACCTCCTCACCTCACTCCCACTCCACTTCGCTCGAGCGCGCGGGCGTGTTCACACACACACACAAATACACACACTTCGGCAGTGACAATAATCTCTCATCCCTCATAGCAGTGAGAGCAAGAAAGAGAGCGAAAGAGCGAAAGAGAGAAAGAGAAAAAATAGAGACACTGTGTTAGAAATTCCTAGGCTTAGGGGCGCAAAAGCAACCAGGCCCCTGCCTCCTGACCCTATGCCCGCGCGCACGCACCCGTAATCCTGCATTCTCCAACAAGTTGTTTATGGAGTTGCTTCTCTATTTGCCTACACCCCGAAATTCATCCCTCCTGGTTTCTTCGGGTCCCATCGTCAGTCCCCGCCTGAAGGAAGGGGAGGGACTCCGGGTTGGGCGGGGGAGGGCGTACCCCACGCTCAAACCCCCGCCGCGGCGCCCCCTCTCCGCCCTCTGCTGACGCCCCCGGATTATTTATCCGCAAAGTCCCGCGCGCGCCCATTGGGCCGAGGCCCGAGTGTCAGCGCGAGTCCAGGCTAGCCATTGGCCCCGCACACGTGCGGCCCTGACTCACGTGCTTCCGGTTTGAAGGCAAAAAGTGTGCCTGGGTGATTTTTTTTCAAGCGAGAGTTTGTGCAAAGATCCGAGCTGTCAGAGATTTGAAAAAAAAAAAAAAAAAAACCAGCCGGGAGCTGGCGGAGACGCGCTCTCCCTGCAAAAAAAGCAAAGGCGATTAAAGGCGCTGCCAGCCTCGCGCTCTGGGCACAGCTGAGCGTGACACTCGGGGAAGTCAAACCCCTCACTACTGCCTAGGAAGATGGTTAGACTTTAAAGACTATTTTTTTTCCCTTTAAGAAAAAAAATTATTGGAGCTTTTTCTTTTTGTCTTGCTTTCTTTTTTCTTTTTCTGTTTTGGCCGTGGCTTACTCCCCATTTAAAACAAATCATTGAATCTGGTTGCAAAAAGAAAAAGAAATAGCCAAGTGCCTCCATATCTGGATGTCTACAAATTAGAGAGAGAGAGAGACAGCGAGATCTATCTGCTCGATAAGAGCAAGCGATCCAGGCCAGACGCCTGGGCTTTTTTTTCCTGCACACGCCCCGTGCCTTCGCTGGGGCTTCGCTTGCCTCCTTCCTCCGCGCACCCCCACGGGCCGCTGGCAAAGTGGGGTGGGGAGCGAGGCGGGGGGGGCGGGGGCCGGCGCAGCTGCCGGGGCGGCGGGGCGGCAGAGCATGGAAGAACAGCAGCCGGAACCTAAAAGTCAGCGCGACTCGGGCCTCGGCGCGGCGGCGGCGGCGGCGGCGACCCCGGGCGGCCTCAGCCTGAGCCTCAGTCCGGGCGCCAGCGGTAGCAGCGGCAGCGATGGAGACAGCGTGCCGGTGTCCCCTCAGCCCGCGCCCCCCTCGCCGCCCGCGGCGCCCTGCCTGCCGCCCCTGGCCCACCATCCGCACCTCCCCCCGCACCCCCCGCCCCCGCCACCGCAGCATCTCGCGGCGCCTGCTCACCAGCCGCAGCCAGCGGCCCAGCTGCACCGCACCACCAACTTTTTCATCGACAACATCCTGAGACCGGACTTCGGCTGTAAAAAGGAGCAGCCGCCACCGCAGCTTCTGGTGGCTGCGGCGGCCAGAGGAGGCGCAGGAGGAGGAGGCCGGGTCGAGCGTGAAAGAGGCCAGACTGGTGCAGGTAGAGACTCTGTCCACCCGTTGGGTACGCGGGCGCCGGGCGCCGCCTCGCTCCTGTGCGCCCCGGACGCGAACTGTGGCCCACCCGACGGCTCCCAGCCAGCTGCCGCCGCCGGCGCGGGTGCGTCCAAAGCCGGGAACCCGGCTGCGGCAGCGGCGGCGGCGGCGGCTGCAGCGGCCGTGGCGGCGGCGGCGGCGGCAGCCGCAGCGGCCAAGCCCTCGGACAGCGGTGGCGGCAGTGGAGGCGGCGCAGGGAGCCCAGGAGCGCAGGGAGCCAAGTACCCGGAGCACGGCAACCCCGCCATTCTACTTATGGGCTCAGCCAACGGCGGGCCCGTGGTCAAAACTGACTCGCAGCAGCCTCTCGTATGGCCAGCCTGGGTCTACTGCACACGCTACTCGGATCGTCCGTCCTCCGGTGAGTACCCTATCCCCGGCTGCGCGGTGCCTTCCCGGCTCGCGGACACCCCCAGAACTCCAAGCCGCGGCGCTAGGAGAGCAAACCCGGCCTCAGGCACGCTTGTCTCTCACGCCTGCTTCCTCCTCCTCACCCCCAGTTCCAGCCACAGCTGAATGTCCACCCAGTTCTGCAATCCTGGCCTCTGCGGCCACCACCAAGAAGCTACAGCTCCCGGCACAGGGTTTTGAACTCTGAACCCCTGGGGCCTTCTTTGTGTTTTATCTTTATTATTCTTAGGAAAGATAGTCATTGATTTTTCTTCCAGGGAAAGGGGTGTTTAGATATGGCGGAAGGGTGGGCCTACTGGTCTAGGTCTGAAATCCCACGCCGGCTTTGACCGGAGGAGGCTTTGACCAGAGAAATTATCTTGCTGTGCGTTCTTAGAGACACAAAGGTATTTTCTGCGAGAGTCCGTTTACAAAGATAGAGATAGATACGGGACACACAAGAAGAGAGAGAAAAGCGTCTGAGTGCAGCCTCCCTCCACCGGCTGGGTAAGAGAGTGTGACCCGGGTAGGTAGAATTCAGGGAAAGGCAGTTGCCAAAAAGGTGGGTGCTGGGGGTTGCTAGTTCTCTGGAGCGGGCAGACCTCGGGAGAGAAGAGAATATAGGTCAGGCTCAGGCCTGAAAGCGGGGCCAAGGGGAAGAGAGCGTCTCCCTCCGTAGCTTCTCCGCGTCGCTTCTCCCACATCCTCCTGGCCCTTCGCTTTTCTTCTTTCACTCCTTCCTTCCGCACATCTACCAGTTGGCAGATTTCTGCCAGCCGCAGACCTGTTTTTCTCGGCTTCCCTTCCACTCTTCTTCCGTGTGCCACTCGTGCTTGGCGAACCAGAGGCAGAAACCTCCGGGACAGCCTCTGAGCCCGGAGAGAGGAGGCCGAGGCCTGCCAGACGCCCAGGCCGACGGTGCCTTGGAGAGAGGCAGAGGCCTTGGCCCACAATCAGGACTCGGGCGCAGTCCGGCAGGGGGCCGGTAACGACGTAGCCACGCGCCGCTTTCCTCTGGCTGGTCTCTCGCCGCCCCACTGCTGCCCGCCGGGCGCGGATCGATGCGCGCTATCAGCCCCCACCATCTCGAGCCCCGTTATTGACACGTCCGGCTCCCTGAACCTCCGAAAAGCTGCTTTGATTGACTCGCCTGATGGATAGAGTGATTGAGCTGTCAGGCTGCATGGCTCGGACTGGCCGGGAGACTACGATTTTATTACAAGTGTCCGTGCCTCTGCACATACATACAACACTCCAACATGTCCTGGACTCACAACATGCCGTGGGGCCTTTCTGGGGATGTGCGCATTTCCTGGGCCATTTCTACCTGCTTAGCTATTAATAATTACTAATCTAAACCCCAGTCCTGCTCTGGAGTGGCCCTTGGCTTTGTTCTTGCCTGCTTTCCTTCTTATTAGGTCTAGGAAGGCAGGGAACCGGCTCCTTCTCGAGCTTGGGCAGCTAAGAGGGATGAGCCTCACCAGAGACCCAAGTCTGCAGTCTGCCAGGCCTGGACTCTTCCTCATAGGACAGTTGGTGACCCCATGCTCTGGTCTGCCCCAGAAGCCAGCTGTCCAGGTTTCCCCTCTGTAGCTAGGTTTAGAGATGCCTGCAAAGACCCTTCTTTCTGGACAGTTTTAGAGATGAACAGGCCTGACAGGGACTTGACTTGGCTCAGTTAGCTCCCATAACCAAGACAGGGCCCATAAGTAGATGCCAGAAGACTTGGGTGTGGAAGCCATGGACAGAGGTGCAGGCTTTTTAGGCACAGACCAGCAGCTGAATCCTGTCCTGGTTTGCGCACTTGTCCTCCTTCCTCTCTCCCAGGCTGGGCTCCACAGCAGCCGTCCTCCCTGACTGGACTCGTATTGGAGAGGAATTGCACCTTCCTGGAGAGGTTTTCTGTGGCCTCTTCCCATACGCATCATGGGATCAAAGCACAGATTTTTGCCAGGATTGTCCCTCTGCTCCGGGTTTGCTCATGGAGGGGCAGGGGCATGAAATCTTGCAAATGTCATCAGTGGGGAAAGAAAGCAAATCTGGCTTGTTTTTGTTATTCAGGGGCTTTCAGTCCTGAAATTACAGCAGTTCCAAGGAGAAATAAGGAAGACCCAGAAAAGGGAGACCCTGCCTGTACAGCTGGGTGGAGTGGGGAAGGTCCTCTCTTACCATCCAAGGGGCAAAACTGAAAATCTAGGAGCCCCGGTCACGAGGGTAAGGCCTGCAGCTGGGCCAGGGCCTTTTCTTCCCCTTCAGAGAAGGAGGTAGTCAATATATCCCGGAGACCCTAGGAAGGGCTTCGTTTAGGCCAAAGAGAAAGAAGAGGAGGTAGGGAAAACAGACATTAAATACTTCGGAGCTGGGCAACCTTCTCACAGCCCCTTCCCCATCCCCTTGGATTATGAGGTCAATAGCTCCAAGCAGATGGGGCCTTACTCTACAGTATGTAAAGGATGTAGGTCGCATCTTGAGGATGAGGGGAGGACTAGTTTGCAGGCTGGCGACCCTCTTCCCCAGGCCTGCCCTCTCTGCCCCATCCATTTTATTTCAGGGCTGTGAGGACAGCAGGCTCCTGATCCCAAGTTTGGGCTGGGCCATATGCGGCTCCAAACACCTATGCATCTTGGATTCCCGCCTTCTTGGCTGGGAAGTGGTGCGATTTAACTCTGTCCCGGCTTTCCTGCTCTGAATTGGGGTGTGGGGTGCACCTACAACCTCGACCAGTTTTTTTTCGCGGTTCCTTTGCCTCCCACCCCCTAAAAGGAAACCCAGAGAACCCAGTGGCCCTGCGAGGGGCACTTCGATCCAGGGATTGGCCGGTGGGAGGGAGCCGGGGTTTATCAGGGCCTCCGTGATTGTCCCGGAAGCGCGGGGCGCGATCCCCGGCTCGGCTCAGCAATTCTCACGGCTTCCTCTGCCCTCTCCCCCTCCCTTCTGCCCTCCACCCCCCACCCCCACCCGGCCCTCTCCGCCGCTGCAGGTCCGCGCACCAGGAAGCTGAAGAAGAAGAAGAACGAGAAGGAGGACAAGAGGCCGCGTACGGCGTTCACGGCCGAGCAGCTGCAGAGACTCAAGGCGGAGTTCCAGGCAAACCGCTACATCACGGAACAGCGGCGGCAGACCCTGGCCCAGGAGCTCAGCCTCAACGAGTCCCAGATCAAGATCTGGTTCCAGAACAAGCGCGCCAAGATTAAGAAAGCCACAGGCATTAAAAACGGCTTGGCGCTGCATCTCATGGCCCAGGGACTGTACAACCACTCTACCACCACGGTCCAGGACAAAGACGAGAGCGAGTAGCCGCCGCGGGCTGGGGCCGCGCGGTCTGGCCTCCGCGCCCGCGCCCCCTCCCAGCACCGCCGCCGCCGCTTCTCCGGCCCCACGCCGGGGACAGAGCATCTGCGCAGAGGACGGGGAGCCACAGGGAAAGGAAAAGAGAGATCCTCAGAATGGACAGTCACGTTTGAACGAAACATTTTTGGAAAGGGAGAAGGACTGGACAGGTGCTATCGAAAAATAAGATCTATTGTCTGTTCACAGTATAAGGGACGAAACTGCGAACTCCTTAAAGCTCTATCTAGCCAAACCGCTTACGATCTTGTATATATTTAATTTCAGGTAAGGAAAACAAATATGTGTAGCGATCTCTATTTGCTGGACATTTTTATTAATCTCCTTTATTATTATTGTTATAATTATTATAATTATTATAATTATTTTATCCCTCACTCCGCCTCGCTGCCCCCGGCCCAGTTTCGTTTTCGTTGCCTTTTTCTTTTGAATGTTACTGCTTCTCCGGTGCCTCCCGCCCCGCATCGCTGGCCCTCGTTTCTCTGGGACTTTTCTTTGTGTGCGTGAGAGTGTGTTTCCTCGCGTGTCTGCCCTTCGCCTCTCCCCCACCTCCCACGACCCTTCTGTCGGTCTGTCTGTCCTGCTCCCCTTTCGTTTTCCGAAGACTTGTCGAGAAATACGACCCCACAGACTGCGAGACTGAACCGCCGCTACAAGCCAAAGATTTTATTATGTTCAGAAACCTGTAGTCTGAAATAAAGTGTACACTGTGCTCACGAGCCGCCGGCGGCCCTCCTCTTTGCGGGCTCGGGAAGGGCGCGGGCCCGGGCACGCGGCGCCCCTGCGCACACCGGGCGGGAGCCGGGCCGGGCCTTGCGGTCACCACACAGCACAACGAATGCAGAGGTCAGAGGGGGAATGCGGTGGCACAGGCGGCCCAGATTCGGCTTTGGCCCGGGTCTGGAGGGTCTGGCGGGGACATGCCTGGTCTCCGATTGCGTTCAACGGAACCCAAAGGCCGGCAACCCTGGTCCTGGCTTCAGAAACTGCCCCGGCTGCTATCAGCGCCTCGCCGGGGCCAGCCAGGCTGCGGCCGTCTCCTGTTCAACCTGCTCCCGGCTCCAGCCTGCCGGTTTCTTTTTTCTTTCTTTCCTGAGGTTTTGCTAAAGATTTTTCTCCTTCAGAGTCCGAAGGCCTTTCCAGGGCGGGGACAGAGGCGGGTGGGCTGCCTCTAGCCCTGAACAGCCTTCCAGGGCCCCGGTCGCTTTGCCCTGGCTTCTCTGCAGCCTTGGAATTCAAAGCTTTTGGTTTGTGGGAAGTGAGTCTGTTAGTGAAGCGGGCTTGGGGAGGCCCATGGAGCCTCTTCAGGCTCCGGTCCCATGCTCCCGAAAAGCCAGAGGAGAGGAGGCCAGAAGCCTAGTTCCCTGCTGGCATCACTCTGGGCTCTGAACCTGAGGTGGGCTCTGGGCCTGCCTCCTTGGGATGTAAACCTAAGCTGGGGGGCAGTCCCGGGTCCCCTTCAGCATCCCAACAAAGCCTAGCTTGCTTTTTCACCAAGAAGGGCGCACACACAAGTCCCTAGGACCCTCAGGACACCTGGAATTCCTAGAAGGAAATGTAACATGTCTTGACTCTTGCCGCTGACCGTGAAGCCCATTCTTCCAGGGCAAGAGCTGGGCCCAGACATTCAGGGGTTAGGAGGAGGAAGAAAGGATCCCTCCTCGGAAGATATTATTTCCTCTTTCTCTAGGATTTTTTAAAAAACTGTAACTTCCTCTCCCTCCTCCCCTTTAGTCTCTTCTGCAATATGTGTGTATATATTTAAACTTGTGTGACTAGTTGTGCACACAGATTTGTGTGCATATGATATCGTGTAGATATTGGTGCGTCTAAATTCCTATCATTTTTTGTGTGTATTCCTGTACGTGTGAGTATTGTGCAACTGGGTGTTCATTTCTCTGTAATTAGATACACAGTTGGACGTCTGTGAGCTCACTGTATGTACATGCACTCATTTGTGTTTGCACACTGGAATGTCTACAGGTATGTTTGCTGGGTTTGTGCATGCATGGGAATCCTGTTCTCTGGGCTCGTCCCTTGGATTTCTTTCCTGTTGTTTTTGCAGGATTGATTTTGTGAGAAATGAGAACGGCTAGTCATTACAACTTTTTTCTCAAAAAATTCCCCCTGATTTGGCCCAAAGTCCTAGTGGGTCCTGGATGGAGAAGTGGCAGTGCTAGACTCCAAGCCCAGGAAGCCTAGGGCCCCTCCAAGTCCCTGCCGAAAGGTTTGGAAGCTTGGGGCTCAGTGGCCTGGAGGGGAGTTGGAGGGTGCATTTGATAATGCCATGGGTTCCAGACTTTATTGCAGTAAGTCCCTTCCTTCCACCCCCATTTCTTGGTGGGTGTGGAGTAACCCCTGCTTATATAAGTGCTCAGCTAATACTTTCGTGCAGAGTCGGAGGCATCGAGATGGGCCCTTCCATGGGCTTTGCCTATGTGAGTTGTTTTCTGGTGGTTGGAAGCACATGCTTTGCTTCCCTTAGGGAATAGAGCTTGGAATCATCAAGGCTTTCACGTCTTCCGGTTAGGGAGTCTGCAGCCTGGGGTTCAAAGTAGTCCTCCCCGGATCCAGACTGCTCACATCCAGGCCACTTGGGAGTTCAAGAAGGGTCCTGTCTCATTTCACCATCTGAGCACATCCAGTTGTGATGTTGAGGCACTCAATGCTACAGAATCCTACTATTTTGAATGTCTGGGAACCGGCTACCCTCCTTTCTCCTTTCCCCATCATGGCCCTTAGAATACCCAAGACCCCCAAGACCACCAGGTGCAGAGGCTGGGACAGAGGTGGACTGAGAGTGCCAGCTCTAGGAAACATCCCATTCCTTAGGCTCCTCTTCACCTCTTCTAAGAGATCAAAGCCAAGAGCTCTTCCGTTTAACCCAGCTGGAGAGGGAGGAGGTGGTTACCCCTCCCCATGATCGTATTAGTAAGGTGTATAGCTGTGAATATCATTATTCTATAACTTGATTTCTTACCCATTATTTCCTTTTATCTTCCAATCACCATGGGCAAATAGAATTTTCTTCATTGTTCAGTGAAAAAAAATGAATCTCTGAGAACTTAAACATTTTGTCCATGCCTCCACCATGGCTGTATGTCTTTATGTCACATCAACCTCAAGAATCTGGCCAAGGCCCTGAAGTCATTGCCCAAAATGACTCTCCTATCTTCCCTCCCTCTCTGTTTCCCATTTTCCTTCTTCCTGATTGAGGTAGAGGAGGGGGTGAGGGAGGACTCTGGTCAGACCTTTTTCTTGCACGCCCTCTAAAAAAAAGAATGTAATAATGATCATAAACGGGCATTGATTTCTCTGATTTATGGGGCTGGCTTAGTGAGCCGCCTGTGTATTAAAGTCTGGGGCTGCATCGAAATAAATACTTGAGCCCGCCATCCCAACTTCCTCATTTTCTGTCTTTCCTTTCCTTTTTTTTTTTTTTTAAGATTGAATTGAACCATAAACTTAAATCTTCCTCAGCCTAGGAGGAAATACATGCTAGCCGAGTCTAAACAGTATTGATCTGTGGCTCTTTATGGGGGCAAAGGTCTCTTTCTTCACTGGAAACTCCCTTTCCTTCAGTAGGGTCAGGGGAGAAGCCTGTGTGTGGATGGAGGTGGGGGAAGGAGAGAGTGGAGTGAAGAGAAAGTACTTTGGTATTTGGGTGTGTGGAGCTACTTCATGCGTCTCTGTGTGTTTATGTGTTTGTGGATTGTACTGTGTGTGGCATTTGTATCAGGGGGGAAACTGAGTATATTTATTTAAGCCTGGGATGGAAGCGTGTGCTTTGGGTGTATGGGCCCCAATGGTGATTGGTGTTTGTGGGTGTGTGTGTCCCTGGTCTTAGGCCCCCTGTGGGGCTGCTCAGGGCACAGAGAAGGAATGGCCTACTGGCTTTCCCCTCCCTGGCCCCCACAGCCCTGTCACCTGTGGTAGGGCTTCCAGAGATGATACCACCAGGGAGGCCACTGTGCCCCAGCACCCCCCACCCAAACAACACTCTGCCCTTAGTCAAAAGGCCAAAAAGGCCAAGCTACAGGGGCAGGGGTGAGCTTTGGTTGACTCCTAGAGGTCCCCAAGGCCCAGGTGAGGGCTGGAGAGGGCCTGACCAGACTCTTCAACCTCGATGAAGGTGTCTGTTGTGGCTTCTCTGGGGTGGCCAACAGTTTCTCCAGTGGTCAGCCAGTCTAGCTTTTCCTTTGTGTGTTCAAGAAAAGCTATATATCTGGCAATATAGGCAACCTGCTATCCCCTGCTTCCACCATGCAGATACATGGGAAAGGTCAGAAAGGGGCAGGGAGGCATCCAGCAGTCCTCCCCTGGCTTTGCCTCACTGCCTGAGCCCATTTAACCTGAGCATCACAGTGGGTTCAAATGGAAGGCTGTGCTTACTTCCGTCTGGGAGAGGTGGCAGAGCATTACTCCATCCCTCCTCGCTGCCACCAGAGACTTCAGCTCTCCTCTCTCACTTTGAACTCAGGTGAGGGGGCTACTCTTGTATGGCAACCTGTGGCAAGGGAACAGCTGGGGCCTCTGCCAGCCCCCACCTCTCCCCAAATGCTTTAGGCCAGTTTTTTAATACAGTCTCAGTGTTGGAGGGATCCTTGGGGATTCTTGAATAAAAACGTTTTATTTTACAGGCAGAAAAAAATGTCCTGAAAGGAAAAGTGCCTCATGTAAAAGCACACAGCAAATGAGAGGCAAAGCCCTCAGATTTCCTATCAGTCCAGGGCTCTTCTCACTGTGCCACTGAGTGGGTAGTGTCACGCAGGCAAAGGCATACAGGTATACTCTTCCACACATACAAATGCACAAGCATGCACGCACCTATGTGTATACATGTGTACACATGTAAAGCATATGTACGTATATAAATATAAGTGGACTGACATACAGAAGTGTGCTCACAGCAAGCACATGGACAATTGCCTGTGTGGAAGTTTCTGGCACACATTTATACATGGGCCAGGAATGCACACACTGGTTTTCTCCAGCTGGTGGGCTTCACTTGTAGCCAGGATAGGGGACAGAACATCATTTCCAGGGCTCAAGACAGACCTGCCTGCCCCCTCTTTTCCATGGAGGCCACCAGGGAGAACTGGGGCTGAGGTGGGTGGGTTGGTTGTGTGGGGGCCAGAAGACTGAAGTCAGGGTAGAGAAGAGGCAGTCCATTCCCTCTCCATCCCTACCCTCCTCCCACACCCCAGGGGCTGCTACAACCTTTTCTCCAGAAAGTGCAGCATCCTGTGCCTTCCCAGCTGTACCTCCTGGGGGTGGAGCAGGCCCAGGGCAGGAGGCGGCAAACCTAAACAGGTTTCTCAGAGAGCCTGATAAGTCACGGGCCATTCCAATTTGCTCCTTGAGTTTGCTTCTAAATTCAGCCTTTCCCAGCTGCAGTGACACTCTGGAGGTGGAGTGGGTGCCTCCACTTTGGACCCCACAGATACGGTGGTGGGTTGCTTTGAGGACATTAGGGAAAATTTCGGGCTGCAGTAATGGAAGACTCTAGGTATGGGGGGAGACTGTAGAAGGGCAGAGATTTACTGTCTGTGTGGGCACACATCTTACCCAGAAGAGAGAATTACTATCTATAGCTACTGACTCAGCTTTGGGCTGAGGTGAGGGGGTGAGGGGGTGGGGTGGGGAAAGTGATAGTGGTGGTTGTGGTGTGGAGAGGAGGCAGTGAGCACAGCCACCCCCTCCTCATCTCTGCTGGATGATGGGGTTTAAACACAGACATGATCTAGAGACCAACAGGCACCAGCAGATTTCTCCTTGCCCCTGCCACCACACAAGTGCCTATGGGTGGTGAGAAGCTCTGTCTAGGGTACTATAATCCTCCTGCAGCCTGAAGGTCTGGACTACAGGGACCCAAGGAACAGCAAGCACTGTGCAGGGGGAGGGGAAGACCCCTGTGGGCCAGAGGGGAGTCCAAAGACAGGAGGGATGCATGAGTATTCCAGATTTGGCCACAACTGCTACAAGAATGGGTTTGGACTCTGGCAGAGAGCAACCAGCTCCTACAGAAAGACCCAGCATTGGACCATTTGATAAAGGAACACAGTGGGAAACTTGTCTGATAAAGCTCGGCTGCCTGCTTAGAGGCTTCCTAGGGCTGGGGGGAAGCAGCCATTAATACTGTCAATTTCCTTGGAGCAAGCCAAAGACAATGTAGACATTAAAGAAAACAAAAGCAAGTCCCAGTATCCAACTCAGCGGGTCTCTCCTGGCTGTTTCCCTGCCCCTTCACCCCCAGGTACAGGATTCGTCCATTTGGCAAAGTGGAGGTAATTCAGAAGAAGACACTCATAAAAACTCAAACTTAATAACAAATAATCATTACTCACTGAGGGCCAACCGCGCACACTGCTAACCATTTGACATAATTTACTTCATGTAACCACACATTTATTTTTGAGTTAGATGTTATCATCCCCATTTTGCAGATAAGAAAAGTGAGGTCCAGGGTCGTCTTGCCAAGGTCACACCAAATTACATTAAGTCTACACTGTACTTATATATCATAAAAATACAAGAACGATTCACATTTGCACAGCACAGTATCGAGGTATCGAGTACCCGCTGGATGTCCTAGACTTTGGCACATGGTAGGGAGCAGCACTGATTTGCGTTAAGTGCCATTCTTCTTTCTCTTCTTCAGTCTTAAGCAGGAATGGTTCTCAGCGCCTCTTCACCCCTCCTTCCCTCTCAAGCTGTAACTCAGGTCCGAATTCAAGTTCACACACCCACTCCAGGCCTCCCACCCAGGTCTCAGATTAGGTTCCCAGGAGATTACGATTTTTTCCCAGATTAAGATGACCCCCTACCCCGACAAACAGCAGTTTTCATCCTCACACCTTCCTCTCACACCGGAACACTAGCTGGGTCCGCTGAAACTGCCCGCCGCATCCGGGCATCTCGTACTTTGGCCTCGCTCCAGCTGCCTGCGCCCTGCTCGGTCCGAGGAGTGAGCCTCACACATGCACTTCCGGTCAGTGCAGGCCAGGCCAGAGGCCGGAACCACTGTGAACCCCTTCTCTCCAAGGGGGTTCTGGAGAGGGGAGCGCATCTGGGGATGGGCCGTGGCCTCTTAATGTGCCTCGCCCTCCCCCCCAGGAACCGCGAAACCCCAAATCTGCTCGCCCAGTGCGGGGCGCGGACACTGCCCATCAGTTCCCTGGGGACGCACACGGAAAGGTCACCTGCACCACCTCCCCGCGCCACCTCCCCGCGCAAGCCGCAGCGATCCGCGCTCGGGCCGCAGGCTCCAGGCGCCCCAACCCTCATCCCGGTCTCCCGGACAATGTTCATTGTACAGTTTCTACTGGAGTCTAGGCTGGGGTCGCTTTCATTTTCTTTCCCCTTCTTTCCTCTCCGTCTTTTTCTCTGGGCTCCTCGGCCTCTGTGTTCCTCCTCGTCCTCCGCTCTAAGATATCTGTTCTTGCTCCGGAGGCCGCCCTCCTGCGGCCAGCCTCTTCCAGCCGCTGGGACTCAGGCTCGGCTGCGAGTGTACCCGGGCTTCCCTTCGGCTCCCTGCCTTCCCTCTCTGCTCGTCGCCCGGCCCAGCTCTCAAGTTGCTCCCCTGGCTGCCTCCCGCCGCCGCTCCACGAAGTCCCGGGCGCTCCAGCTGTCCGCTCCATTCCCTGGCCAATACGTGGGAACCAGCGCCGAGCTTGGGTGCAGCCACGCTGTCCCCGATGCTCTCCACCCCATCCGCCTTTAACTCTTGGGCTTTCAAGTGGGGGCTACTGGGGCGCGCCCTTCCCCTGGTAATGAGAGTCGCTTTGCAATATGGGCTGCAGGGCCGCTAGGAGCAGCCAGGCCTGGGGTCAAACCAGGAAGGGGGAGGGGTGGACAGCAAGGCTGCGGAAACCAGACTTTATTTGTGTTGCTTCAACTTGTCCCAAATTGTTAGACAGGCGCACGCTCTTGCACACACGCCACGGGCAGCCCAAACCCCTCTCTGGCTCGGCCGGCCGGCTCCGCGCCCCGCCTGCCCTTGGCCGGCCCTGACCCGCTGGCGTCGGAGGGCTCGGGTGCCTGCCTCCTCGGTGCTGGCTGGGGAGGACCTGGTTTGCGGAAGGGCTGCCAACTGAACTTTGCCGGACTAGGTGAGCGCCTTCTGAAATCCTCGCTGCGGGATCCTTTTTTGGGAGAGAGAAGGATGCAGAGCAGCCCTGCCCCCTGCCGCCTCTTCCCTCAATAAAGCGAGCACCTTCAGGGCTCAGAGATGTGCCCATCTCCTCTTGTCCTCCTTTCCTGGAGATGTTTGGCCATTTCGTTTCCCCAGGCACAGCTGAGGTTGCCCGCTCGGGTTCACTGTTCACTTAGAATTTCTTTAAAACTACTGGCGCCAAATTGCCCTAGCTCTTGCGCCTTCCCTGGGCGGCGCCCACCCAGGCCCGGCAGAGTTCCAGAAGGGCTCCACCGGAACCGAGGGCGGGCGGGAGAGAGGCCGTGGCCTGGCTGGGAGGCGTTCTTTCACAGCTCGATTTGCCCCGCCCGCTACCCCTGCAGATTGAGCTCTGGCCTTCACCCTGGCCTCCTGTTTTAGGATCCGTCCAAGTGCCCTCTTCTCAGCCCCCTCTGCCCCCCAGGGAGGACAGCTGAACCCAGTTCTACGCTTATCAGGCCTCCAGTTTCTTTAGATTCGCCATGTCCTCATACGGCTGACCACATTGGTGGTGCACAGTGAGAAGTGTTTTTTGGCTTTGGGATTGCCATGTATGTGCAGGACCCCGGGTGTCAACGCAGCGCAGGGGGGAATGGAAGGATTATTGCCTCCCCTGCACCAAGTTCAGCCAAGAGTGAACAAAGTTCTCTTTCAGGCATTGAACTCCTTTTGGGCCCTCAGATGGGGCAGGACCTGTGGGTAGGAAAAGGAGGCGCTGAGTCCTCTGTGCCTCTCGAGTACAAACTTTGGCCCCAAACAGAACCGGCCACCAGGTGAAAGTAAACCAAGATTCGTGTGGATCCCGGGAGGCTCCCCAGCTGCGGACATTCCCTGGTGTAGTGCGCGACTCCTGCCCCGGGAAGAAGCTGCTGCTGCCCCCCATTGGGGCCTTGGTGAGGTCGGCCTCCCTTGAGACTGCTCACTTGCCTTTTTCCTGCCGGACTGTGGGTCTCCAACTTCTTCCGCCCTAGCTTGCCTCTCAATCCCCTTTGGGGGAGTTGTTTGTACCACCGCCTCACTCCCAGGAGGGGTGCCCCCAGTTTGGATTTGGCACACTAATGCAAGCAAGTCAAGACCCTCCCTCCTGCTACCTGGGGTGCGGTAGGGACCCCCTTTTCCCTAGAGACCCTCTAGCACTCCGGTGTTGATGATCATTACTTGAAATTAAAAGTCTCTTTTTTCCCTTTTCGTCTAAGCCTCAACTTAGTTTCAGAGAATGAAGCGTGAAAGCTCTTTTATGGAGATTACCGATGCTTCATTTATTCCCGCAAATGGCAAACACGGCCGGCAAAAACCGAGCGAGCAAGCTCCTTGTCTCCGATCCCCTGCCGTCTCGGTGTTCACAAGCTCACTTGGCTGTGAGACTCCGTCGGGGGAAAGCCCCAGCACTTCGGCTTCCCTGGGGAAGGGAATCTCGCATTTGTTCGCTTGGGCTGTGACAGCAAGCACCTGCGGGTGGGTTAACAGTCTAGCTGCAGACCCTGGGCTTCAGAGATGAGGGGTTTGGGGCCAGGGAAAGTGTGTGGAGGGAGTCCAGAGTATAAGCTCTGAGAATCCCTGAGGTGCGTTTTTGTCCGTGTGAAGATCCTGGTTATCCTCACTCCAAACCTACCCTTCCACTTCCTTTGTATAGTGGAATCCAGTAGAACTTGGGGTGCCTTGCACCTAGAGAGCGAGGAGACGCATGTACCACCTCCTGATCTCATTCACATTCCCATTTCAACCCTGCACCCGTCCCATGACATTTTCCATGCCTGGCCAAGGGCTTTGCTGGGGCTGCTTTATTTTTGCATGTCAGCAAAATAAAGCCTGGGTACAGGTACACAGCCCCCAAGGGCAGGCAGCCCCCCTGGAAAGGGTGGATCATTTGGAAAATGGATCCAGAGCCTTTGAAGCTTTGGAATACAAAACTCACCTCGTGATTTGGTAGTTGTCTCCTCCACGAGATCTGGGATGCTTTGACCATTTCACAAGGGGCAGTTGGAAGGAAGTGATGTGGCCTCTGGGAGAAGAAACAACAGAGTTTTTATTCTTTTTAGAGCAGAGAAGTTTGAAGAAAGAAAAGAATAAGCTCCTATAGGATAATTTCCAGAGTTCAGGCTTAAATTCCTATGTGACACTATGTTATTAACTTGAATGCAGTGGCATCTCCACATTCCAGCCACAAAAGCTATTGTTGGGAGGAGATAACTATAGGGGCCACCAGCCCCCATTCCTCCCACCTTCCCCAGCAAGCAGGTTGCAGGAGAGTGCAAGTGCTGCTTTTGTTTAGAGGGTCTTGCTTTTCCTAGGAAGGTATCTTAGGATGTGAGTGTGGGAGTTGCCCTGAGGTGTCAACATGGACCAAGTTTAAAGTGATGCAGTTTCCCTTATTATATAACTGGTGACTTGGCTATAGCTTGCAAGGAAGTAGGGCCCGTTTAGTTACCCTTTCTGCCCATAATGGGTGATGATGGTTTCACCAAAAAGGTCCTCAAGTGGCTAAGAGGGGACAATCCAAATGATTTTTTGAGAATGAGATCACTCTACAGAGCCTGGGGAGGTCCCACTGGTGCCATGAGGGAAGGTGAGGCTAGTGGGTGAGGGAGTGCAGCATGAGGTGTGTGAACACACAACACTAAGTTGGGAAAGGCGGAGAGAGGGCTTGCTGCTTGCCTGAACGATTGCCAACTTTCATTAATTACCCAGTCATTTTAATGTGAAGCACATACCAAAATGGGCTCCTGCCCACTCTGGATTAATGGCCTGCAAAATTGGATGAGGAGGGGGCCAAAAAGAGAGTTAAGGTGTTCGGGAGTATTCAACCCTTTTTTCAAACCTAGAAGGATTTCCCCCTAAATGCCCGAGGTGGTGGTCAGTGAGTTGAAAACTTAACAAAAGCTGTTCCTTGGTCAACAGGGGTTGGCTTCTAATGATGATGAACATTGGAAGGAAAATCTTCCCTGGGCCCTCATCAATTATTCAGTACTCAACCTGGCAGGTGCTGGTGACGTTCTTAGTACTGGGGTGGGCGTGTTGCTGTGGTGTGGCCCAGATAGTCACAGGAGCCGTGTGAATTCCTGAAGGCCGTGCCTGGGTATTTGGAATATTGCAAACACAATTAGAGACCATCTCTCAACTTCCATAATGTCAAGGTAATTCCTGTGGGACCATTTTCCATTGGTTAACTTGGTTGAATTTATAATCTGTGAAATAGAAAACAAAGTCAGGTTTAGGTGCACCTGCCTTAGTTCATGATGTCAAAAGCTACGGGGAAAAAAATACTTGCCTGCTTCCACCACATACATTCTGTTTACATAGAAGAATGAAACCACAGATTTATAGAATTTGGAGATTACAGTCGCTATTCCCTTGCTATTCCCACCCCCCTCATCCTTGTGCTTGTTCTCAGGTGGGTTTGACACATGTGCCAAATGTGCACATGTTGAGCACTTTTGTTGAGCACATTTTCTGGGAAATGTGTTTATATGGTACCGTCCCACAGAGCTCTCAGAAGTGTGGCCCTGGCTTTGGAATAGAGCGTGTGAGACGTGGGGACAGAGTCACTCATTGCATCCCCAGAGTCGTATAAAGAGGATGAAGCCAGAGGGGCACTGCTGAAATGACTCCCGGGTCTATTTTTGGGTCATGTTCTTCAGAGTTATTCCTAAGGAAAATTCCTTCTTCGTTATAAGCATCACATTTCTGTATGGGCAAAACTTGGGCAGAAATTTGAAACATCCTTCCGGGGCCACTTTATGTTTAATTGCTTTCAGTAAATTTACCATTACAGGTCTATACCTTGAAGTTTACATTCTTGGAATTCTAGGACTCTTTCTGGGGTTCTTTTAGGCACAGTCTATACATGTAGACCAGTTTCACTAAAAATGACACAGTGAAATAAGAGTGGGTTGAAATCACAAAAACAGCAACAGAGTTGTTTAAAAACTGCTTTTCTTCACCTTCCCCAGACCAGACTTTGGGGGAGTGCAGGCCTGTGGCTGGTCTTCCTGCAAAGGATAGCACGTGCGCTGACCTCCCAAAGTTTGATAGGGCGTTGGTAAGGGATAGACGGGAGCTGACTGACACCGCCAGAATTCCCTTTTGAAATAAAGTGAATTTATCCCTAATGAACACATTTGATAAAATACAAGGATACTGAATCCCTGGGGAGGAATTCAGAGCTGGCCTCTAAGCTGAAAGATGACTTGTTTCTTGATGTCCAGGTTAGGAAATCAAACTGTAGGCCTTTGAAGAATATGAGTGTGTATGAGTGTTTGAGTGTGTGTGTGTGTGTATCTCCGTCAAGAGGTTTTGGTATTGGACTCGAATTACTTCAGCCTAAGGGAAAGTCCCTTTTTTCTTATTGTTTTACACAGTGAAGGACCGTATAGAAGAGGTGGCTCCTTGTACTTTTCCTTGGGAACCCTAGATAGTGAGCTGCCAGCTGCTCCTTGGAGCCAGGAATTTAATGTGCACAGAGGTGGGAAGCCAGTGATCAAACGGAACAGGTCCCAGAACCACCTTGGATAAAGACAAAAAAAAAAAAAAAGCCCTCCTAGATTATCTGACTCAATATCCTTGGCACCAGGACAGACAGGAGTCATTCTAATCCCTCCCACAGTTTTTCTAAACTTATCTTGAGTCTCATCTCTGACGTTCTGGGGGGCGGATGTCAGAGTGAAAATGGAAGTTTATGCCACGGTGTGACCATCTTTGCTGTTAGTTGTCTATTTCCCTATGCGGGAGGAATGCAGGGATGGAAGGGGAGAGAATTTCTGGGAATCTTTAATGATAGATATAAGGTTGATCTATTTTTAAAACTGGAGTTTGCTGTTTAATAAATAAAACTCCACATGTCAATCTGGGAAATGTGATGTTTGTTTGAGTGGATAAAAGATTCATGAAGAGTCACATCATGTGTTGGGTGCAGCTTCTTTCCATTTCTAGATTCACGGTCGGAAGCAAGCAGGTGTCTTCCCTCAGGTGACTCGGGGTTCCAGCGAGGCCCGGCCTTGCAGGCAGGCCTCAGAGGCCTTCATGAGCAGGAGAAGAAACCCAAACAACCGGGCTGGGCGTCATTTTCCCCTGGTCTTTGAAGTGCCTGTCCATACTCCTCGGTTAGGGGGTAGGAAACGAACACAAATGACTTTACAGGGAAAGGAGTAGAGAGGCACACTTGAGTTCTGGTGGTCAGTTTGGATGTTTTCCTTCCATTGCTGTGCGTCTGAATGGTGGGAACTTTTTATCCGGAAGAGAATTATTTCGGTGCACAATTGTCAGTCCTGCCAGGAAAGTTATGGCTGCCCTATAAAAGAGGACTGCCTGTCTCCCTTTGTCCTAGGTTGAGAAGGCCTCCTGGTCAATAAATACATATTAATCATGTAAAAGGATTGACATGCAAATGAAGACCATCGTTGACAAGCTCTGGATGACAGAAGGGAACCCTGCTGCAGCTGTGGTCCTGGCTGGAGAAGCCAGGGCCGCGCCAGGCTCTTTGCCGGGTGTTTTCTGGAGGGTTAAACACCTTTTTCCAATAAATGTGTGAAAGAGTTAATTGGACTAGAGATGGCTTTAGGATCTTTTGCTTGCATGCTTCCTAGCTCTGCCAAGTCTCTAGAATTTTTTTTCCTAATTTAAGTCTGGCAATAAGCAGGCCACCCTTTGGATCGCCTTGTCTCTCGGCCCAACTGGAAGTCTCCAAAGGTACTTTGTTCTTTCGATCAAAGAAAAGTTGAGCCAATCAGAGAAACAGCTAAAAGCTTAGGTGAATTTTTGGGAGAATGCTTAATATTGTAGGAATAATTATTAGCTGCCATTATGAATTATTGCTTATAAAATAGCATGTTGTATATTATTGTGGCTTTCTTACAGAGCAAAGGCACTATAAAACAACCTTGCTATGGGCAGGACTCAGCTTTGATTCAGAGTTTTCTATATGCATGACACCTGTGGGTATATATATTTCATAACAATGGTTTTTAAGATACATATGACCATGGAAAAATGTGATTTTGTTGTCAGGATTTGCGTGGAAAATCTTTTATTATAAGGACTAAATAAATTCTTTGCTATTATATATGCTCCCAGCACATCTGTGGGATGAAGTAGTTGTTTTATCCATTACAAATTATTAGACTGTAAGAAAGTATTTTAACTCCACTGATAGACTAAGTTACTATACATGCTGAAATAAAAATGAAGAGAATTATTTGAGCCAGTGGATCGTCTAACTTTGGTTTTCCTAAAGGTATAGATGTTTAAGAGGGGGACAATGCGAATTCACACAATTTAGGCTCAGAGTTGTATCTGTGGGCACTTGTCAGCCAGGATGCTTGCATCCAGTAACTTTGGAATTGCAGTGTAAAGCAGCTAGTTTTGGTGATATTCCTCCTGATGCCATAGGTGTCAAAATGGGCCCTACTTTGGTAAAAAGTGTGGACGTATGGGGTTTCCGGCAGGTCAGGCCCTGGGAGCAGTTGTTGAGGAAGCATGTACGTGGGCCTGGTTGCTGTCTTTCTTTTGTGGTCTGTGTCTAATCGTACCTAATGCTCTACAACTGAATACCAGATCCTGCTATGCAAACTGGAGGAAACACATGGGAACATAGGTGGTCTTCCTCTCCTGTTGTGAAGCCCTAAGCATGATACCTTGTGAATTAAATGTATCTGAGGATGACCTGGGCACCCAAATTTTTCTGTGTTTTGGGGCTATATTATTGCTAAGCAGAATATTGACTTTCCAAAACACTTGAGTTTTCTTTTTAAATAAATTCACAAGAATGTTTTTTGATAGGAGCTTGTTAGCTCTGAAAATCCACTCCCAGTGCAAAATCAAACACTAAGTCTTTTAAATTCTTGCTATGGACATATTATGCTTAATGTACATTATTAATATTTATCTAGATTCCAGATGAATCAAGTATTACCTAGAAATTAAACCTAGTGAACATGTCTATTGAATTACTGTGTGTGTGTGTATATGTTTATATGTGTGTGTAAAGGAGAAAGTAGCTACTACCAGAGATAAATTATTTAACATGATTTTCCTGTATTGTGGAGAGGCAGGCTGAGCCTCATTTTTTGGATTATGATTTGTATTATGAAATGCTTATCAAATGTTTTCCAAAGATTAGTTTAATTTTAATTAAATAAACCTTTCTCAGGAGGAGGCTCCCAACTATTTCTTGTACCCAGAGGCTAACGTACTTGTTGTTTTTAATTATTTTCTGCTGTTACCCAAACTGCTTTGGGTACTCCTGCCCAATTAAATGAAAGGCACAGGTTCCTTATACACAATATGTTTAATATTTAATTTTAATTAAATTAATTAAATTGTTTATTTAATTTTATGTGCATTATTGTGCACAGAATAATGCAAAATTCATGATAGTAAGAATTGGAGTGGGGAGGTGAATCAAAGAGCTTTCAAACAAGCTAATTACAGAGCTTAAAGGAAACTTCCCCTTCATTTCCAGGGGAAACATCCTAACATAAAGCAAAAGCTAAACCTGAACTTTCTCAGCAGCAACCCATGGCCATAGCCGCCGTAGAGTTGTGTGTGTTGGCCTCTTTCATCCTCTGGAGCTTGCCTTGCAATTTGGAGCTGTAGCAGCTGCTCGGCAGAGGAAAGGGTATGTGCACGTATGTACATGCTGTTGTCACAGCTCATGCGCCAGTGACATTTTCTACTTTGCTGAACACAGAGTTACCAGCACAGTGCTCCTGGGGAAGGGCCATTTTCTACCCAAAGACATTGGCAAAACTTCCAATAATGTCTTCCCACTCCGGAGAGGCCCATCCTGACAGCTTTAAGCTGCCTAATCCAGGCCAGCGCTTGAAATTTCCGAGGCACTTGGTGGGGCTCACCTTTTGGTTGGAAGCAGTTCCTTTCAGGGAGGGGTCCTTTGGCCCGGCTCAGTTTCCATCGCAGTTTGCGTCTTTAGGGCACAGTTTCTCCGAAGTGTTTTCATCTGCACAGTTACAGCCTTTACTGTCTCACTCTAGAGTGCTTGGTTCCCAGGAAATCCGTTCTAGCAGAAACATAATATAGACGCCAAAAACAGACCCCAGAACTCTTGATTTGCTTTGTCATTGCTCCCATCTGAGTTGTCTCTAGAACAATGGGGCTCTGGAGCCAAAAGTTTCCAAGTGCCTGAGTTGAGGGAATCCACTGAATTTGGAGGCATTTTATTATCTCTCTTCCCTATTTTCCTGACTTAAAATAATGACATTCTTTCCATCATGGTCTGGCACTTGGGGCATCTGAGCCAAATTTTCCAAACTTGACCTCATGAAACGGTGTATTCACTGAACTTCTTTTCATTTTAGTGTCTTGCCCATCTGCGCCACAGTTGAATATTTACACTTATTATCACTCTATAAATTTTTTTTTCATGGGAGGGGATAGTTTCTTTCTTGGTGCCTCCTGCTTATTGAGACTTGTTAACTGTACTTGGTGATATATAACCTTCAACTTGATTCTCTCAGCCACTGAGAAAAAAAAAAAAGAGAGAGGAAAAAAAGGGAAAAAAAATAAATGGAGGTTGTTTCGGTTTCACTAGCCACCTTCCATGAGAATGGAGCTGCTAAAAATAAACTCTCTCCTTGTTGTTGTTGTTTGTTTTTTACCCCTAAGGCTGATTTTGTTTCAGTAGATTAAATATTATCATAAAAGTAGCTGATGATGCAGTAAATTAAAAATCAGGTTGTGGAGTATTTTGCAAAAGCCTTTTTACTTCTGTGGCACTTACCCAGTTGGGGCAAACATTAGTTTTAGACCAAAAGCATTTGTCAGGAGGATGTTTTGCTTCAAATAAGGATTCAGAAATTACAGAGAAGCACAGTTAGCCAGAATGGACCTACTAAAAAAGAGACCCTGAATTTCTACTGTAGAGAGGTTAATGTTGGCTTATTACACATAGAAAAAAATCACTTTCTCACTCTGCATTTATATTGTGCATCTGTGAGCTTAAAGACATTTTTAGTACAAAACATAAGCTTGCGTAGCTGCAAGAAATGTATCTGAGGACAGATGCAGTCGAATTTGTGGGGCACTGCTGTGTCACCACATTTAGCATCAAATTATGAATTAAACAAGAAGAATGAATAACAAATTAGGATTCGCCTAAGCTTAGCTTTGTGCAGTGGGACAATGAAAATTTATTTGAATGCTATTCCTTGATGAGGTTACAGATTTTCTCCCAACAGAAGATACACATTAATACTGTGGTGACAATTATTGGAAGTTCATTTTCTGTGCACATCTTAGAAACCTTTTCATAGAAATAAAAAAACTCCTGTGCAGATTGAGATTTTAGAACATTCCCGACCCTAGGTAACTTTTCCTATGGAACTTTCGGTATAGGAGTATAGGAATGGTTTGTTAAAAATATTTTGGAGGATGATCCCAGAAATGTCAAAGCTTAGCTGTGTGAGTGAGGTCTTTGTTTGTTTTTGAATTTTTTTTTTTCTGATGTGTAAGAAAACTGTTAAAGAGTTATGGCTTTTAGGATTCCTACAACTGGCTAAGAAATGACAGGCTTCTTCCAGCTTGGCTGTTTGTAAAAAATAGACCACACTTCCCAAAGCAAACTGCACTTTTAAAAGTACAGTCAACTGCTCCTCCTCACCTAAACAGAACCAGGAAATACCGTGTTGTGGCCCTCGCTAATGCTTCACCACTTGCTGAAATTGGGGTGAAGGAAGGAAAGTTTGCTGAGAACATTAACAACGGAGCAGACACGTTAGCTACACTGAAAGTAATTTCTTGAGCTACTCGATATGAGAGAACTTTTCAAGCCCCTAATTTAACCATGTACATAATCATTCCGAGATTATTTAAGAGACTAAAGAGAGAGACATATAAAATAGATATAAGGATACCTCCTGGATACCTACCTAGGGTATTTTGGAAAATTATTCAAAATATAACCCAGTATGACTGATGGCTCTTTGCGATGTAGGCCCATGTTATACCTAAGTGATGTTGCCTTATTTTTTTTTTTAATAAACTTTTTATTTTCAAAGACTTTTATTTAAAAAAAAAAGACTTTTATTTTTTTATTTTTTATATTTTTTGCTGTCCATGTTCGGTTGTCCTATCAAAGAGTTTTAGATTTACAAAAAAGTTGTGAAGGTTTTTTTTGCCCTATTTTTATTACAGGTATTTCCACTGCCGTAACGTAGAAGTTTACCTCTTCCGGAGCACATTGTTGAGAGGCAGAAGGTGTCTCCCTGAGGAGGTGTGGCACGATGCAGTTTGCAGTGTTATCAGGGCTCCTGTCTCCCTGGAGGAAGAGGCAGGGACCTCATGCACAAGTCAGTTTAGAAAAGAAAACAACACTTCAATGTGTTCAAATAGCAGGTTGTGTAAAAAAAAAAACAGCTAATTTTAGTCTAAGGACCAGCTTTGCTTGGATTGTTTTTATATTGGTGATCTTATGGTTTCTCTGGGCCTGTTTGTTTCTGCAGACAGTCAGTGTTAGCATGCGGTGTCTTTCTCGGTGTCACCTTGGAGATTCTGACAACAACTGGGCCAAAGCCTGGAGCCTGGCCTCCTTCCCACCCTGTGGTCTCCCTTTCTGAGTCCAAGTGAGATCCGCTCACCTCCAAGGCCAGCCTGGTGGCCGTGTGCCCGTGCCGTAGTAATTCTGTCCTGTGGCCTTGAACCCTAAGTAGCTAAATGGGCTTAATTTGTAAGAGTTGGAGGACAGGGAGGCAGAATGGAAGGGAAAAAAAAACCCTCTTGGAAATCAATCACAGAAATCACTTCTCCGAGGTCTCAAGAAGATGGACCTGACTCCTCCTGCCCCTCTCACCCCCACCTGCCTCCACCCCGACGTGCTAATCACATTCAGGCCAAAGGCAGGGACCAGCTACCTGGCTGCAGCCTAGGGGACATTTTATTTTATTTACAGATGAGCTGTTAACCCTTGAAATGTGGACTCATCTGGAAGCTGTGACAGAAGGAAGGCTGGCCCTGTTTTGGCAGCTCCAGCCCAGAGCCGCAATAGGACTTGCCTTAATTAGCTGTGTCGCTGGGATCGCAGGCTTGGTATGAGAGGCCCCCCAGCGTCCTCCCAGGCCCTGCCTTCAGCCTGCCCACCAAAGGGGACTCCTTTAACACGTGTGCGGCCGGGGCCCCGCCGCAGAGAGGACTCAGCTCTGGGCTCCTGCGGAACCTGGCTGGTGTCCTTTACCAAGTGGGACTCCAAGCGACCATCTTGTACCTGGGTTCGCCTTCCCAGGTAATGGTTGACCTCTTGAAAGCAACGACTTTGAACATGTATGCTCTTATTCCAACAATACTGCAACTGCTCAAAATCTTTTAAGAGCTTCTCTTTTGGAATTGCCTTTAAGAATTAGTTTACAACTCACATATTCACACACACACGCCCCGAGGTAGACACATAAAAGGAGTCTTGTTATTTTATACCCGAACCTCACTCTTGCTCAAAATAGCATTTCCCAGTTTGATCACTCACCTTATTCATCAGACTTGGCTCAGATGCCTTTCCACTCCTTCCCAAACTCAGATCCTCCCTAAAGGAGGAAATTTCTCCACCACTGAGGATTTTCAAAAGAATGTGCCACAGGCTCCCACGGCACTTCCAGAAGAGGAGTTCTTAAGGGTTTTTTTTTTTTTTTTTTAAAGCATGGCAGTGTAATTGGAATAAATGTATGAGTTCCCAGGGTGTCTTTTTGAAAGGGGACAAAATACATTTCGATGTGAAAGTTCCAGGTTGGTGAAAATTCCAGTTGTGAAACATTATTGCCACCAAACCTGTAGTAACCCACCCCACCCCACAATAGCAGCCTGAACCTTGCTTCAGTGGGTGCTGGTGAACTAGTGAACATTTTCAAGTGAATATTGGTTCGAATTTCAAGGAAAGTAGAGCAGGCTCCTCAGATGCAAATCAAAAGACTGGCGCTAAGGGTATTAAGGGCATGTTGAAATGCCCAGGGTGAGAGAACCTGGCAATTGTTACATCTTTTACCAAACTCTTTCTACTTGAATCTAAGACTTTTTCCCTGTAATATAGATATGTAGAAAACAATGACAAATATAAATGCATTAGCCCTGAACCATGTTCTGAGAATAAGTTTCTGGTGACAGAAAGCCTTAATCTGTGTGACACGTGCTTCTTTGTTTTGATTCATTTTATATATATTTTTACATATAAAACATATACATATAAAAGAGCCCGAGGATGTCCACCCTTTCTTCTAGAAACAAGCACAGTAGAAGAGAGTCGGGCAGGAGGGAAAGTAGAATACTACCTGATAGGCCCGAGCATGTGAGATCGATAAATCAAAGGCTCCCAATGCAATTTTTGGGGAGAGAATCTGATATTTGACATTTGAGAGGTGGCATCAACGGAGTCATCATGGGAAAAGCCAGAGCTCGCTAGGCTAGATGTCCCTACACATGAATTGCTGGTTAGCACTATTTTATTTTGAATTACGTTTGCGGGCACTCTAACCTTTCCTGCGTTAACCGAGCCCTGCTGTGGGTGGCTTCACTTCAGGAGGGAGAACGCAGTGCCCCAGGGAAGGGCATGGCAAGAACACTCGGTGGGGTGGGAGGAGGCACCCAGTGTGGCAGGGAGCCCTGGGCTTGGGCAGGGAGGGGGTGAAGAGGGGCATGAGTGGATGGGGCCACCTGAGGTGAGGCTGCAGGGACTCCCCTTGGGAGGGGTGTGGTGTGGGGGCAACCTGTCCTGGTAGGCCTGACTACCACCCTGGGATGCCCGGCTGCTCTCTTCAGCACAGGTAACTGTGCTGGGAGCTGTGTGACCTTGGGTAGGACTCTTGCCGTCTCTGAGTGTGAGCCTATCATTTGCAAAATGAGGTGCTTGAATTAGTTCTGCAATTCCTTACTTGTGGTCCTTGACAGGAGAACCAGGGGAGGAAGCCCCCATGACAAGTCTCAGTGTTTGCAGGTGATTGCTGGAAGTGTATCTATATTCTGCTTGCTCAGCATGTCCTGGCCAACCAAAGTTGACGTTTCCTTGCTTTGGGTTGGAGGTAGAGCAGCTCACTGTGCTCACAGACACTGTTTCATGGTAACTCAAAGCTCTGACTGGCAGTTACATGTGTCTTTGATTTATAAAAATGGGAAAGGTGATTTATTATTTAATAAATATTTTAAAAGTAAATATCATTTATAAGATACCTGGTATATTGTTGACCCTTAGTAAATGGTAATCATTATTATTAATATTATTGTAGATAATCTGGTTGGCCAAAGCTTTCAAAATGTGGGCCATAGCAGGGACATTCCGTCTTTGCTGGGGAAATGGTTGGGAGCCCTGGTGGGGCTGGATTGCAAGCCCGTGCAAGAAATGATATGGTCTTGGGCTTCTCTGTTGCGGGTTCCTGGTGCTGCAGGCAGGGTGGGCATGGGGGTTCCTGACAACTCTCAGGGATTGAACCCAGAGAAGCAGTGTCTCTAACCCTCCTTTCACCCACAGCCAATCCCTCTCCTTGGCTCCTTCTTTCCTGGAGCTGGCTCAGGCTGCAGATGGACTGGCCACCCGGTTCTGGTGGGCAGTGTTCTGGGAGTGCCTCAAAAAAGCCTGATCACTGAGGGGGTGTGGCATACTTTGTTGCGGATAGAGATGGGGTTAGGGAGAGACCCAAGACTTAGAAGGGACAGTGAGCTGCACATCTAGTTCATGGAGAGGTTTGGAAAATAATAGCTTGGTTGCTTTCTTAGAATGTTATGCCACACATCATAATAAAAATACCAGTTATTGATTGCTTTCTATTTGCATATATTATCTCATTGCATCCCTATATCAGTTCTTTAGGGTGCACCAATATTTCCATTTTATAATTTCAGACACTGATGCTCAGAGAAGCTAAGTAACTTTCTAAACATTACACAACTAGAGAGTTGCAGAGCTGGAAATTAAAGCCTATGCTCATTCCAAATATTAACAATGCACTTCTGTATGATAAAATGTTCTATAGCATGAAGCAGACAAACATTAACAAACTGCTGAAGATTTATAGAGTAAAAGGTAATCCAAATGGGCTTCCAGGAAGAAGAGAATTTTGAATTGGCCCTTGAAGTAGAAAAGGGATAGGGAGCAGGGGATGGAGGCAGAGGGTGTGGACTGGTCCTGGATGGCATGTGTAAAGCGGAGTGGGGGATTTGGGGTGGCAGTTCTGGGGTGATGGTGAAGGCTGAGCCCCTGTGGGAGGTCAGGCTGGGAGTGATGTGATCACAGTCCCTTCTCTGGGAACAGGTGACAGGTGTGTAACCTTGGGTAGGACCCTGTTTCTTTTCCACACCTTGGGCTCTGCTCCTGCTTTGGCTGCCACAGTGCTCCCTGCCCCAGTGGCAGGCCCGCTGCTGCTCTCCTGCTGTGTAGACGGCAGTCAGGCCCCAGGAGACACTGGCAAAGGGTTGGTTTCTCTCCCTCCCTTGCCTTCCTCTGCCTTTTGTTCCTTTCTCTCTCCCTCTTTTTCTTCCTCCCTCCTACTATTTGCTTTTTGAACTAGAATTTAAGTAATAATTAAAATTTAAGTTAAAATTCACCCAGAGTGTAGCTCCACCTCGCCACCGTGGACCAGTCTCTTTCACTTTTCCGCTCCTGTCCATCTGCTCACGTTGTGTTTACACAGTTGTGGACACTGGGCACATACAGCCTTAGATCTTTTTGTTTCTCTAGAGACCTTGGTATCAGAACACTTCTTGTCTGCACTGCCTTTGTGATCACAAAATCAGGAATGGCCACCTACATCCTGCGGGGCTGCGGGTGCCCTGATGGGTAGACACCGCCCACTATGGCTGCATTTCTTTTCTAGTTGCTTCTTTTCTGGGGACTCCCTTACAGCTGACTTTGTCACTGGGGCCATGGGAGGTGAGCAGGGCCTGAGGACTGTGTGCACAGAATGTCAAGGGGTTGGGGCTGCCTGGGGTGAGGGGATAGGATGTAAGCCAGGGATAGGCTGGCTGACAAGGTGCCACATCTGGCCGGGGGAGTCAGCAGAGGTAGCGAGGGCTGGATGGGCTGCCTGAGGATGTGGGTGTAGATTAAAGCCCTGCTGGTGACCTTGGAAAAGTCACTTAACCTCTCTGAGCCTTACATTCCTCATCTGTAAAGTGGGGCTGATGATATTTATTTCTTGAAACTATTATGGGGATTAAATGAGATAATGTTTGTAAAGTGTCTGGCATTCAACAAACATTAGTTCCCTCTCCCTCTTTCTCCTTTCAGGTGGTCTTGAGCTCCTTGGAGACACTGATGAATGGAAGCATCTCTCTAGCAGGAGGCCTTGGCCACGGGTCAAGCAAAACGACCTCCAGACCAGTCCATTATTCAACAGATACTCAAGACCCTTGGAATCACGGTACTTACAGTCTGGTCTGGAGAAGACCAGTACACAGGTAAACACAAGGATAAGAATCTCCCGTAATGAATACTACGAAAGGACAACAGATATGTCAATTAGGGAGTCAGTGGTGATGGCTAAACTTTATATGGAATGTCTGGAAGGGCATTTGGTAGGAAAGTGGGGCCAGAGGATTTGTGTCAAAGCAGTTTTTGCTTAAGTTGGGTGTTTATTTGGTGGTGGCTTTGGGGGTGAGCTATTATGGATTTTATGGAGGGAGGAAGCCAGCCTGTGCTTCCCCAAAGCCTATCCCCTGGTGCCAGCATTGTTGAGGGGATAATGTTTAAGCCAGGTTTTGCAAGATGAGAAGTGATTAGGCGTGTGAAGTTCTGGGGCAGGAGGTTTGTGCCAAGGGCTAGAGTGCTGCACCCATGAGGGGTTGTGGGGCAGGACTGAATTTTCAGGGCAAGGTAGTCACTGAAGGGCTTCGAGCAGGGCTGGGATGACGTGATCTGTCTTACGGTTTAAATATTTATACGTTATCCTTAGAACTGATAGGAAGAAACTCGTCCATAAAAGGGGAGGATATTTTAGATTAAGTGGCAATTTTATGCAGTTGAACTTGCGATCAGGCGTATCTTGGAATGTCATGTAGGCTTTGTTTCATTGGTGAAATAGGTGTTGAATTGATAGATGAACCCTGATAGTACACGGCCACCATGTCATGGCCAAGGAGAGACTTGGAGACATGATTAAGGAGGAGGAGACACCCCAGTTGTGACATTTCTGTGACCATGAGGGAAAGAGGGAGAAGGCTGGACAGAGGGCAGAGGCTGAGGTGTGGGAGCAGGGACGCCGGGGCCGTGGCCTGCAGGCCACCTGGGCATTGGACGTTTGTCTTCCTTCTCCCTGGTGTGCCCCACCCTGCTGGAGTCTATGACCTGTGTATCTGTAGACCTATGTATCCAGGCCTCGTGGTGACATACACACCTTCTCCCATGGCTTCCGTGAGTTTGGTTGGGTTCCACTGTTGATTCTTTCCGGGTCCTCCCTGCCCCTATCCCTGTCAAGAAGGAGGGGCCTGCCCAGGAAGGGTGGGGTATGTGGGGTGGAGAGCACACGGAATAAGGAGAAGTGCAGCTGGGTGGTTTAGCCCCATTGTGACTCTCTCAGGGCGAGTGTAGGTCCGTCAGCTCATCCAGGTCCGTAAACACATTCAGATGTTTCCACCTACTCCAACGCCTGCACCTTCTCGCCCCCATGCAAACTCTCACCTGCATCATCACACATAGGGGCCTGGCGCACTAGACCCTGCAGTTCAGGGATGCCTGCACATGCTTGCTGACGACCACATGAACCTGTGCACGACACCTCACCTGCTGGATTCACATCCCAGCCCCAGACGCAAAGGAGGACAGGCGCAGAAGAGCCTCCATCACCTGGGCTCTCTGAGGACCAGGCTGGGCACACATGCTGTCCACTGGGCTCAAAATGTAAACCCATCATGAACTTCCACCCCAGTGGACCAGTGCTTTTGAGACTTTGGCTTATGACCTCCTAATGGGTCATGAAAGCAATTTACCAGGTAGCAAGCAACTTTTATAAAAAGTGACATAGATAAACTTGAGTAAAATTGGATAGAAAATAGCAGAGTATGCCTGCCCCATGCAGTAAGGGCTAGGTAAAATTTTGTGAGACTCCTCCCCAACATATACAGTATATGTGTATGTGTGTGTTGGATTGCAGTGTTAATTTTTTTGTTTTTTTTTTTTTAGCTATAGCATGTAGCAAGACAAAATGCTTGAAAAGCCCCACAGAGCCTTAATCTAGCACTGTGCTGGGCAGTGGGAAGAAGGCCTTTCCCTTTCCGTGCCCTCAGGAAGCGCCTGCAGGCAGGGAGCCCAGGCCTGCACCGAGCAGTG
This sequence comes from Lepilemur ruficaudatus, assembly GCA_963574885.1. NCBI lineage: Eukaryota > Metazoa > Chordata > Mammalia > Primates > Lepilemuridae > Lepilemur > Lepilemur ruficaudatus. The sequence continues at coordinate 78,128 of CAUYRT010095239.1, forward strand.
CAGTGTGGCCCGGCGAGCCTTGACCGAGGGGACAGAGGGCTGAGGCTGGAGCTGAGGGAGAGGTTCAGAGGTGCCTATAAACCAGAATGGATAGGACCCATGCCAGAGGGGTTGCAGCAGAGGCCGAGGCTCCTTCACAGTTTAGGGTTTGGGCGACTGAGGCCAGGAACTTGTCTTTTGTGGAGGTTGGCAGTGAGATTTGCTGCAGACATAATGTGTTTGAGGGCAGGTGGGACTCCTGGTTGGAGATGGCCCTGGGAGGCCTGGGAAGAGTTCAGGGGACAGTGTGGCCAGAAGTGCAGATTTGGGGTCTGTCACACAGGGTGAGCATGAGAGTGAGCCTGGGGATAGGGGTACGAAGGAGAAGAGGCCCAGGAGAGAGCCTCTGGGAATCTGCAACAAGCAAAGGCAAGCAGAGCTAGAGAAGCTGTGATGGAGAGAGGGGACGGGCTGTCCTGGAAGCTGGGGTGGGCGCAGGTGCAAGGGGAGGAGGCATGGGCTGCGGTGTCCTGTGTGGTCTGAGCTGAGACCCTAACTGGGGAGAAGAAAATACCAGACCTGAAACATGAGAGGACAGCTGGGAGCTGAACTTCACACTGCTGACTTGGTGGGCCAGAGAGCCTCGGAGACCAGTGAGCAGTTTCCTCAGTGTGTCTCTGAAACCACCCAGAGCCATAAAGGAGGAGAGAGACTTGGGGACAGAGTGTGTTTAGAGGTGGACATGCACCCCTAAGACAGCTGGAGACCTGCATTCTAGCTCTGACCAGCAGGAGCTCCCCGCACCCTCTGGGGGCCTTGTTTCCTGACCTAAAAAGGAACAGGACATCACTAGAGCAAGCTCTCGGACTTCTGCCTTCTCTAAAATTCTTTGATACCTTCTGTGAAATGGGGTTAATCATCCTTACCCTCTAAGAACCATCTAGAACCACTCAGAGCAAAGATATTAAGACTATAGTTGTTAATAATTAGGTTCAAAATGGCCCTCAGGGCCCTGAGCTAGCCAAGTAATTGCTGAATTTCCAGTTTCCTTTCTGGAACTACCTTCTCCTTTCTCCTACTTCCTGGCCCCTCCCCCACCCTATTCTCAAAATCATGGATGGGAGTTGGTAAAAATTAGGAGATAGAAGGGACAGAGAGACAGAAACTTATTAATTGACTGAATAATTGTTGGGCCCTACTGGGTGCAGGTCTTCTGTTGCTGCAATGCTCGGGTTACCATGGAGACCAGGATGCATGACTGGCCCTGGGGGCTCCCAGCTGCTGGTGCACAGCAGAGCCACCCCTGGAGCTTTTAAAATCCAGATGCCACAGGCTCCACGCTAGACTTACCAAACTCAGATTTTCAAAGATGCAGCCCCGGCACGGGTCTGCTTAAAAAGCTATACAGGGGATTTTGTTGCATGTGGAAAGGTGAGGACCACTGAATGGGAATAGAGAATCAGTCCCCTAACACAGAGTGATGAGTGGGAGAAGAAAGTGAATGGTAGGAGCTGGGACAGAGCTGAAGGACACCCAAAGCGGGAGCACCTAATGCCCCAGGAAAGGGTGAGCATAGGCGCTGTCAGGGAAGACTTTGAAGGAAGCAAAGGCAAGGAGGCTTTCAGTGAGTGGCCATGTGCCACCTTACAGGTCCCTGCATATAAAGCACACAATCTGGGTGGGGAGCGCACCACGTATGCAAGTCCACGTGAGAAAGTCCTGCTGGAGGCCCCTCTCTTTTCACAAGAACTTGGACCAGCTTCCATCACGAGGCTGGATGCGTTCAGTAGGAAACAAATTCTGGTTAATAATGGATTCATGCAAACAAGGGAGGCAACTACATTCATCGGTGTCAGGCTGGGAGGGGCTTTTCTCAGATTTCAGGAGGACCAGGCAAGAATGAACGGATTAATAGTGACAGCAGCCATTCATCCAGCCTTCACCTTGGGCAAGCCTTACCTGCACTGTTGCTAGCGATTGCAGAGCGGGTACCATTTCCTCCACTTTATCCAGCAGCTCAGAGAGATGGAGTGACTTGCTTAAGGGCACACAGCAAGTAAGTGGCAGAGCTAGGACTTGCGTCTAAGTCTCCCCAAGCACAATAGTGGCTGACTCTGGGAGCTGAATCCCTGACCCATATTTTTGAGAGATCTTGGTCAAGTTCTCTGTGCCTCAGTCTCCTCATATTTAAAGAGGACAGGCTGATGGAGCCTCACTGGTAGGTCTGTTCTGAGGTCTCAGTGAGCTGTGCCTGCATGTAGTGTGTGCCTGGTTGGTGGCAGTGAGAAGGCCACTGCTGTGAATGGAGCAGCCTGTCCCACCTGCAGGCAACAGGTATGAGGGGCTCAGATTTGACAATGCTAAGACTGACCACCTAGCTCTGAGATTCTGGAATGGATTTTGAATCCTGACTTCTGGTAACACAGCTGTTGTCTTAGTATCAACCTCCCAGAGGCACGGGGATTATCCCTTTGACTTTCCTGAGCACCCACATGCTCAGCCCCGTGGCCGAGGCAGGTGCCGGATTATCAGCCTCCTGTCTTGTCTGGGGTGGCATTAGCCCCCATCAGGAGGACAGACTGGCGTGCAAGGCTTCATGGGACACTGTGATGGAAAAACAAGCTGGGCTGTTGTGGGGAGGCTGCTGGCCAAGGGTTACCTGCCCTAGCGGCAGACAGGAGAGAGAGATAAAACTCCGGAAGTGGCAAATTCTCTGCAAGTACTCAGCTGGAAAGCTCCTTTGATGGGATTTCAAAGGCCTGTGTGCAGGGGCAGGCACCGTGCAGGGTGCAGGGTGCAGGGACTGTTGGAGGCTGCCAGGGCATGGCTGGGGAGCCAGGCACAGCCTTGCAGGCGGGACTGCAGCTCAGCCAGGGGGGCTGAGAATTCCTGCAAAAAATGAGCCTGACTGTGGCATGTGGGGCAGTTTTGGGGGATGGGGGTGCAACATTATGGCAACCCGTCCTTGGGAAGGCCCATCCTGGAAGCCTAGTGAAGCTGTAGGGAAGTGAAAGCTAGGAGACAAAGGGCTGGAAGGGACGATGCCAGGGTCCATGGGCACAGTTCCAGGCTGGGACCAAGAACCTGCACCTCTGGGCCTGCTGCAGGTGGGAGGGCACTGAGCCCAGGGCAGGCCTGGGTGGCTGGCTGGGTCAGGAGGCTCCTTCTGACAGAGCTTCCTCCATACTGTGGGATAAGCAAAAACAAACAAACAAAAAAACCCCCAAACCCACAACTGCTCACTTTTCTCTTGTCAGGGTATCCAGGTGGATGGGGTGGATCCAGGGGTGATTATCCAGAAAAACGTCATTCTAACCCACCATGAAAGGCAAAGGTCTTCTAAATTCAGCCCAAATTATCCAGGCTGTGTGGCCACAATGCCGATTTTCCCTCAGCCCATTCAAAATAGTAATGGTTCTTTGCCAGAAGGTCCTGGGACTTGTGCATCCTCAGTACCCGCTGACATGTAGATGGTGCCCAGGAATTGAAGCCACTGAGCAGCCACTAAGGGCCAAAGCACATTTCAGGCGGCAGGGAGGACACCAGGCAACATAGATAAGGGCCACACCCACCAGAGAACAAGAGTGCAGACCGCCACGTAGCCACGATGATTTAACACGTACATATCAACAGGGATCGACTGCAGCCAGTGTCTGTGAGCAATTAGTATGTGCAAGACACTGGTCTAGCTGATTTAACTAACATGCGAATATGAGGTAGGTGGAATTATTAACTTCGTTTTACCAAGGTTACTGAGATACATGCAGAAATCCGTGCTTTGCTGCCTGGTATATGGGTTACGCTCAGGCCTGGGGACGTCGAGGGTGGCCTTGCCCCATTCATGCTGTGTGTGGACTGTCACTTGAGCACAGTTCTTTCAACTTGAACCACAGGCATTTTCTGTTGGTTCTTGGTGGTGGGGCTCCTAGGATCCCCCAGGCTCCCTAGGCCCTGTGGCTGGCATCCTGGGGTGTGCTCTGCCTGCCAGGAGCGGTTTTCCCCAGCCATCCGTGTCCTCACAAGTGTCCCAAGCCCAAGGACGGAGCTGGACTGCAGGGCCTCCTCAGAGAGACCTGGGTCTGCAGTCAGCACAGCTCAGGCCTTGACCTCTGAAGCAACGTGACCTTCCAACATCCTCTTGCCAGGTCCTGTGAGGGGCTCGGACCTCCTCAGTGGCTTTGAAACCTTTTAGAGGCCTTTGTTTAAACAGCATCTTATTCAAAAGCTCCGTACGGCACCAGGAGCCCTGGTGCGGCTGAGGATGGAGAGCCCCTTGCAGCCTGGGGCCAGCCCTGCCAGGACACTGTGCTGGCCACTCCTCAGGCCCCTTGTTTCCTTGGAGCCCATCTGAACTCCCTTGGAAACAAGATGCCTTTTGAAGTCCTGTCTAGCCCCAACACCGTGTGATTCAGGCCTCTCAGAGGGATACTTGCCCTGTCGAGAAACCTGGGCACCCAGCAGGGGCCTGCCTCTGGGTTCAGGCCCACGGTGGCTGATGGGCTGTTTTGGGGAACAGGGAGGATGGAGGTGAGAGGAAGGGGGATGCCATCTGCATCCCTCTGGGCTTGTCTCATGCAGCAAGCCTGTTTTTTCTCCCTCTTAGGGGTATTGGGTTTAAGAAAAACAGTGCCTGCTGAGCCCGTGGCCGTTTCCGGCATACTGTGCGCGTGCAGCAACCATGCCTGTTTTCAGCACAGCCCCGCAAGGGTTGTGTGAGACCGTCCGGCCCTGGCATGCATGTTGCATCAAAGCTGGGTGCAGGCTTTACTTCTGGCAAAATGGGAGGGGGGTTAGCCAAGGTGCTCTGGGCAGCTCCTTCCTTTCGGCTGTCCCTCTTCTACTCCCCTCGGATGCCCCTTTCCTCCAACCTCGCCCCTTCGTGGACAAACAGAGCTGTATTGCCTTGAAATCCCCTGCCCTGCAGCTCATCTTCTCAAGGTCAGACATGCTGTGGGCCTCCCGAGGTGAAAATCGGCAGGTCTGTGACACTGAACTCATCTCCCAGGCAGGGCCAGCTGGCTGTCCACCGGAGCTGCTGTGCCCTCAGGCTGCCCTGCACGGGGCGGCTCCCCGGCTGCCAGCACTCTGCCCTGCTCACTTCTGTCCCCAGCACCCCGCCCCAGCCCAGGGCATTGAAAACAGTCACCATTTTAACAGAGCGTTTGGATGTCATAGACTTACCTATTTCTAATCCAAAGGAGTGACTCTAAAGGTGGGTATGTCTGGCCAGCTCAGAGTGGATGTGGAGAAGGTTATGTTTTGCATAGACTCCAACATCCTTTAAATGATGTAACTGTCTAAGTGACAGGCCTTCGCCATGAGCAGAGGAGGGGGTTTGCTGTTTAGTTGGGGACAGGGGTTTCTGACAGCAGAAATGTCATTTTCTGGCTGTGGGTTGGGACAGGAGGGAAAAGCGGCTTCTTAGACCCAGACTGGGAGCTTCTTTGAGAGGGTGAAGAGGAATTCTTTGACTAAAACAAGCCATTCTCAAAGCCAGGGAAGGAGTCCTTTGTCTCCAAGGTAGCGGGCTGGACACTGGCAGGAACTGGAAATTTCCCCAGGGAGGATGCAGACCAGCCAAGGAAAGCAGCATTTGTCCAGAGGACCACGATGCAGCGCCCGCCATCGCCCAGGTCCTTTGGAGCCTATTACCTGACCCCACACCTCCAAATCTATATTTTTATATTATCCAGGTAATTGAAAACAAAACTGGATATCTTTCTACATGATTATAGATACTTTGTCTGATTTCTCTTTCAAATTAGACAGCATAGATCTAAAGAGTGACTCCAGGGGCAGAGCCGGGTGCTCCTGTGACGCTCCGTGTGTTGGGGGTGTTTGGAGGTTGGACAGGGAAGGCTGAAGTTAAGTGCTGTGCTCGGTGACTCAGATTCCTGTCTGCTTCCTGCCTGAAGCCTTGTGCTCCGAAGGCCAGAGAGTGTTGGGTTTGAACTCAGTCCTGCCACATGGTGGGTAGTGGCAGAGGCTTGCCCAAAAGGCAAGGACAACAGTCTGTGGCTCAGGGAAGGCAAGGCCCTCGTGCGAGGAGGAGCCTCTCACACCTGCGCCCAGCAGCAGTGCCTGGCTGGGGAATCCCAGAGCTGCAGGAAGGGTTCAGAGAAGGTGGGGACAACAGAGACGACCAGGAGCTCACACAGCATCCAGTCTAACCCTCTCATCCCACAGGCCAGGAAGCCAAGATCCAGAGCTGAATTCCTGGCAATATGAATTTCAGCAGTTGTAATAAATATCTCTGATTCTTTTTTTTTTTTTTTTTTTGAGACGGTCTCACTCTGTTGCCCAGGCTGGAGTGCAGTGGCGTCATCATAGCTCACTGCAACCTCAAACTCCTGGGATCAAGCAATCCTGCCTCAGCTTCCCACCTCTGATTCTTTAGAACAATATTGACATCCCCAAACACCATTATGTTTTATTAACAAACCGACAGCATGGGGCAAGGTTGAAACTAGAGTCTAGGCTATAAGAAAGGGCACCCAGGGAAAATCCAAAAACCATAAACTAAATGAAACGAGAAACTGGGAAAAAATGTTTGCAACTCATCAATACCAGAAAAGAGCTAAGTTCTTTAATACCTAAAGAGCCATTAAGAATGAATAAGGAAGGGACCAACAATTCCACAGAAAAATTGATAAAGGCTATGTACTGCTCGCAGGATAGGACATTCAGATGGCTCCCAAGCATTTGCAAAGTTTCTCAATCTCACTAATAATAGAAGAAATACAAGTGTAAAATATAACATAATGTTTTTCACCTATTTGGCAAAGATCAAAAAGTTCCTTATTACCAAGTGTTGCCCAGGGTGTGGGGAAACAGTACTTTTACATGCTGTTGGTGGGAGTATGAGTATGGATGGAGAGTAATTTGGCAATCACTATCAACATGAAAAACACACATTCCCTTTGCCCACTGTTTTACCTCCAGGGAGTTCTCCTGTGTGTGTATTAGCATATCTGCAAGGCAACCATGTGCAAGGACATGCACTAAAGCACTGGGAACAGCAAAGGAGTTAAGAGTCCAGTAGTCAAGGAGCTACTTAGCTAGAGGACTTGTTAGATAAATTGTGGTACATCCATCTAATAAAATATTACATAGCCATTAAAAAGAATGAGACAGCAATATGTACGGATATTACATAATCCCTAATATATGCTGTTAAGTGAAAAGAAGAAATTGCAGAACAAATGCTGCCATTTGTCTAAACAGCAGATGTATGTATGCATACATATATATGCACATATACTTATATATGAAATTGCTCATATGTGCACAGACTATCTTTGGGAGGATACATCTGCAAAAGGTAGTGGCAGAGGCTGCTTGTGGGAAGGAGAACTTGGTGGGGGAGGGACGGCGTGGAGGGAGGCTTTTCACTCTGTGCTCTTTTGTCCCTTTTGAATTTTGTATCATGTGCATATATTCCTGGTTTTAAAAATGATAAACATTTAATAAAGCTATCCGAGATTCAGTGAGGAGGGTCTCCCAACCAATCCCACCCTGTAGAGATGATGTTGGCTCTGGGTGACAGCAGCGCCGATGAGGCTGAGGCCTGAGAATGAGGCTTTGGGGGAGGCAGGCTCAGCTGTGAGCCAGAGAAAGTCTGGAGGATGGAGGGCCAGGCCACTTGGAAGGTCTGGGGACCCCCAAATACACTGGAAATATAATGGAGCATTTGAAGCACCAATGATTCTGAAAACTAATGGCTAATTGTGTTGAACCACAAGCCCATTTTGGATGATCTGTTTGTCTGACTTCTTCCCTGGCCCCCGACATAAGGTCTGTTAGGACAGGGACGGTCTTGTGTAGCCTTTTGCAGAGTCTGTGCTGACCTGTCCGAGGCACGCTGAGCCAGCAGCATCTGCGGGTGCTTCCGAGGGTGGGGGGGGAGTCAGCTGGCTGTTGGGTTCAGTGGGTGTTACCGACATGGCTGTGTTCTCTGAGGTCAGGTCTATGAGAGCAGGTGGTTTAACATGGGGTCACACTGACCTGGGTGTGAGTGTGGGCTTTACAAGTAGGAAGGCTTGAGTGCCAGTTTCTGCCCAGCACCGCAGGGATAATCATATCTGATTGCAGGGCTGTCGTTAGGCTTGGGGAGGACGACGGATGCAGCATCGGCCCCTCCTACATGCTCATGTTGCCTGGCACACTAAGGCCATATGGTTGGACTATGGCAGATGGTTACATTAATTAATGGGCTCAAGGCAGGCAGCCTTGGTTTGAATTCCAGCCCTGCAAGTTATAGGCTGTGGGACTTAGGGTAATTTACTTAACCTCTCTGTGTTATGTCGTCTGTAAACTGGGTTAACAATAGCTCATAGCTCATATAGGACTGTTGTGAGGATAAAAATGAGATATATGTAATGCTGTAAAGCACTTAGCATTGGGCCCAACTTGGAGTAAATAATTAATAACATAAGCTATCATTCTTATCATCATCATTATTTTGAAACAACCTGATAAATCTAGTCAACCACTTACTGATCTCAAGTTTGGTTACCAGGTTTCTGGGTTTTTTCCACATGCAGTGAGAGATGCTGGAATTGGCCTTTCCAACGTGGGCAGCTTACACTTTCTGGAGATACAGGTCGGGCAAATGGGCAAAACGCACCCAATTAGACTCACCCTATCTCCTGGGAAACTGCATCCCATCTGGCAGTGCCTGTGCGGGACCAGGTTGGGGAGGAGTCAGGAAGGGCTTATTTCAAAGAAATAAAAAATTCCACACAGCTCAGAACATGGGGCATTTGGAGCAGTGTTAGAAGCAAACAAAAATGAAACCCAGAGGACCTCCATGGAGGGTAGAGGCAGTGTCTGGATTGCGGGAGAAACTATGAATTTTTCCGAGATTCTGAGTACAAAGGAAAGGGAGGCTGTGTCTGGGAAGCTGCAGCATTTTGGCTCTCTTTCCAGGAAAGAAACATTATGGAAATGGGGGAGGGGGAGAGGGTGTAGGCAATTGCAGAGGTCGGAGAAACTGGGTCTGAGGGGGCTTAGCCAAGGCAAAAGAATTCCAAAGGGGTGCCAAGGACACCATGGAACCCATTATTGAAATAATGTCAGGATGGAGATTTACTAGAGGAATTTAATAGCAAAAATAACTCACTCAGCCTCTCCTCCCAAATTAGATGGTATACCTCCACAGCACGATAATGAGGAGAGGAAATGGGATGGGAGATAGTCAATGCAGGATACGTACATAGATTTTTAAAAAATAAGCAAAAGCAACACATCCCATAAAAAGGACACACAGACCTAGCATGGGCCTCCTACCCCCTTGGCATTTTAGTAGAACTGGGTGCAATCGATTGCTTTTTGATAGAGAGGTTCCAAAAAACATGTTTCCGTTCTGTGGACGGACCAGGCTAAAACTCAAAGGAGAAAGCTGCTCCTCCCCAGGCCTGCCCCCTACTTTTGGATATTTTTCAGACAGACGCAGGGAGGGTCCTTCCTGCATGTTCCTGGCCTCTGCATACCTCTCTTGCACCGTCACTTCGATCCTGAGGTGTTTGCAGGGATAGCATATGGGTTTTCGGAATTGGCCTAACCCAGAAGCCCTCGGCTCCCTGCCTGCATTCTACTGACTCCGAATTTAGTCAGAGGCCACTTTTCACAGAGCAGGGTGACGCTGGGCCAGACCTCTGGGGGTGTGTGGTCAACCGGAGAACGAGAACTGAGGCCGGTCCCAGCAGCACCCGGCCTGGGCCCTTCGCAGCAATCGGAGCCCCCTCAGCCCTGGATCATTCCAGAAGCACAACTGAACCTCAGCACACCCCTGGCATAATAAGAGAAGAAATCAAAACAGGATCTAGGTCCAACCCGAGACTTAATTATGATGATTATTTTTTATTTCACCACCATGAAATTTCAACCCTAGGATGGCCAAAAGCCGAAGGCCGCACACCCTGGAATCTGAAACCTATTTTGTAAGCACTTCCCTCCCAGCCTCCCAAAGTTTAAATATTAATTTGCCTGTAATTGGCGGAGAAAACAAACAGGCAATTAAAAACGCTACAAAGCTGACTTTCTCCTTCCTCTGCTCTCCCCTCCCTTTTCATTTCGCTGCCGCCTAGAACTGGCTCTAAGACAATGGGACCCCGAGCGGTGTGGAATTCTAAGCCTGGGCTTGCCTTAAAGCTACAATATGGATTTAATTTATATGCAAATGCAAGCAATAAAAAGGCAGACACTGTAGAAATTATAGCCCCCACCACCTTTTCTTAGGAGATGCTCAAACCCTTTCTCTCCTCTTCCAACTAAGACCTAATTATTATTGGTTCCTGCCACCTCCTCCCTCTCCTGCCCACTCTGGGTGTAAACTGGGCCATTTAAGGAAAACACAGAATATTGGGCACAAGAGAAGGCGCATCAGGATAATTTCACAGTCTGACTCCTTCTCTGTCCCCACACCTCTCCCCTTTTCCCCCCTCCCCACTGGCCTGCTGGGCTCTCCTGTTGACCAGTAGAACGCAAAACTGATCAAAGCCAGCCGGAAGCCTTAAGTAGGCCAAAATAGGGGCTAAAGTATGCTAATAGAGGAGCTAAATATACTTTAATCCTGTTATAATACAAGGTAACTTAGAGGCAGGGAAAGGGCCCGGTGGCTTTGGCAGGGGGCAGGAGGGGGGCTGGGGACCCCTGTGAACCCTGAATAGAAGTGGCTTCCTATTCTTTCTCTGGCTGGGGGTGGGGTGGGGCCTTCTTCCTCAGATGCTCACCCCAGCTCCGCCTGCCCCGTTTGCTGAGTGTCAACAGTTGGGTGAGCAGGACTTCTCAGCCCTTAGATCAGCATCCTGTGACCTTCCACATTGAAGCGCACACCATTCAGCCAAGCTTTCCAGCTGTTGCCTGAATGATGAGGGTTTTTTCCCCCCTCAGAGTAGGGCATGGCTTAGGAGGACACTAGGCAACAGTTTTAAATTATGTCCTCACCACCACCCAGCTTGCCATGCAGATCCTGCAGGGCCCTGTGCGCAAGCCTGTCTTGGGCTTGCCTGAGGAGGATGGATTTCGGGCAGAACTGAGCAGGCCTCAGAAGAGAAGCAGCCTCTCTGCCCAGCCTCAGGGCCAAGCCTCGAGCAGGCCAGCCCCTGTCCAGTTTTAGAGGGTGGGGCGGAGCCCATGTTGAGTGTCTGACGCTCACTAGGAGAGTGGGTCCTTGACCCCCCATCTCTCTCTGGGCTCTGGGTCCTGGAGGTTCTGGGGGATTCCAGAATATCAGGGAAGCAATTCTGGTTGGGTTCTCCCTTCTGGGCTAGTGTGTGGACATGGGTGGTGGCAGAGGAGACTGCTGTAACCTTGCAGCCAGCCAACGGCCGGGTACCAGATTAGAAACAAAGGTTGCACCGAGGCCTGCCCCCGCCATGCCTCTCAGGGCCGAAAGGTGGAGTGGGGGAACCGGCCGGTGGTCCTGAATGTTTCTCCGTTAAGTACAAATTATACTGGATATATTAAGTTGTAATGGTGTATTTTGAGTCTGACTGGTTTCCTGAGAACGTCCGTGTACCCTCCAAAATGCTGAGACGGTGACATGGGCAAACAAAAAGGAATTCAATCCTGACAGAGTATGTTTTGTTTGAATTCAGGCACAGCTCTCTCTCTCTCTCTCTTTTCCTCTTCTCTTTTTCATTCTGAGTTCCTCTTCCTCTCCGCCTTCCTCTTTGCACCCCAGAAGCACCCACTTGAATGCTATAAGCAGCAGAATCCCTCTGACATGTTGTGCTTGTGGGTCATCGATCTTACGAAGTTGGCCAGAAAGTGTATGACCAATTAGCTCCCAAAAATCTGGCATTGAGCTGAGAGATTTTTTTCTATCTTTGCCCCCTGCCCCTAACCAGGCCTCAGTTTCTTGGTGTGTGAAGTAAGGGGTTGTGCAAGGTGGTCCCTAAACTCCCCCACTGGGGCCTCCAAGAGTGCAGGTGGCCGTCTGTCCAGCGGTATCTGCAGCAAACACAGACGCGGATGGGAAGGGCTGGTGACACAGAGGCGCTGAATTCCGGTGTTGCTGCGTGAAATGCATCAGCCAGCAGTGCAGAGAAAAGGGCTTTTTCGGGGGAAAAAGAACACGAGGGCTTCAATGCAAGAGAGACAAGGATTTGATTCTGGCTCTGCCACTTCCTGGCATTGTGATTTGGGGCAAATTCTTAACTTCTTCAAACACGAGTTATTTAATCTGCAAAATGGGGGCAAGACTGACTATCTCTTGGAGTTGTAAGGATCAGATGAATAATATCTGTGAAGTTCTTGACATGTGCTCATGCCAGCCTGGCAAGTACCTACTGAGCGTCTCCTCTTGTTACTGCTAGACTGAGAACTCAGGTGCTACTTTTATGTTATCAGAGGAAAAGTCCATTTTTGTGGTTTCAATACTTATTTATTTCAGGAAGAAGAAAATGCAACATCTACCTGAAGCCGGTTCTGAGTGATCCTCTTCCCCCATCCTTTTTTCCTACCCAAGGGCATTCGTGTTAAAATCTGGCTTCGGAATTAATGCCGAGGTCCTTGCTCCTGAGGCTGATCTAAGGCTCTCTCTCATTCTCCTTATCTCTGGTTCTGCTTTTGCTTTAAAATGTCTTCCTTAAGTCCTGGGGTAAGGCCTTTCTAAGTCTAAAGGGGAAAATAAAAACTATTCGCAAATGTCCCGTCCGGCCAATACAGTACTTTCTATTTCTCGCCTGAGTAAAATCCCACCTCCCCCAAACAATGAATCCTAAGGACTGAGTCATCATTTCTGTTCTCGCAACAACTCATAAAATGGTTTTAATTATATGGTGTTTTTCCAAGTAAACAATCCCACTGAAAGAGAAAACAGCATTACATTTTGCTGAATGAAGTTGGGAACAATCTCAGCACCACTACTGCTGACAACTAACTGGGACTGGGACCTCCAATACTGTCCTTGTTCTCGTGCGTGTTTTCTCTTAACGGTAGCAACAAGGAAATAAGAACCAGCCCAGAGAGGACGAGAGCAACGTAATATGTAACTTCAGTGCAGGACTCCAGATCGCAATTGAAATCCAGGAGTTATTTTGGTAACAGTTTTGCTAGGGGAAAAATATGCAAAGATCTTTGTTTCCACCATAAACAAACACAGTATTATCCTGACTACGTTATGACCCACAAAACATCCTGAGGTTGACTTCCAAAACGCTGCAGCAAACATATGAATAGCAACAGCCGATTACTGAGCAATTGCTCCTCTTCCTTTATTTAAACTCTTTATGTTCCACACATTCATTAACATTTCCCTGCATGTCTCATTATTATCTCATCAAACATTTATTATTACTTCAAGATAGATAATTAAAATTTTATACAGTTATTTCTCTGTATGACAATACAATAGATTTCCAGTGCCCCCACCCTCCCTAGCACTCACATGTACCCTCACAATTGGGTCATGAAACTCACGAACTTTCAATTCAATGTGCAGAAAGCATAGGAACAAAACCTAAAATTCATTTCGAATGGGAGTTTAGTTGCCTGAATAATGGCTCAGTTATTGCAATTATTAAAGAATCAGAGAAAAGAGGTCTTGAAGGACAATCCTTGTTCTTCATCAAATAAATAACTGGACTCCATTGATAATACTATGAGATAGACAAACAATGTACATGAGTGGTTTTAAGGCCTGAACTGGATTTGTTAGAACTGAGTACTCCCAGACAGCAGATGCAATAAACTCAAAAAGATTAGCAAAGAATTACTCTCTTTCCAGGATGCATATTACATGTAGGATTAGAAACCCTGATATGGATTATATATCACACATATTGCACAGAGCACAGAAGTATCAAATTTATCGAAAAGGGGTGAGATCTTTTTTCACTGGAATTTAAGAATGTAGGTTGATTTTCAGCTACTTACAGCTCGGAAGAGAATTTCCGGATGGGAAGAACGTCCAGCCTTAACAAGCCAGTGGCTTCTTGTTTTTCCTGCGCCGTTTCCCTGCCTAAATCCAAGCTCCAGCAGAAAAATCATCTGAGACCAAACCCAGCCCTGAGGGGCTTGGCCTGCAATTTATTAAATTGCTTGAATTTGGTTTAGGAGCTACGAATCTTTTTGTTTCACTGAAAAATAACCAGTGTGCCAAGCTCAAGGAAATTTAGCCTGCTGTCAATTTTTTCCCATAAATATGCAAACCAGAACGATGTCCATTTAGTCTGTCTAATTAATTAAACAGATTAATGCTACTTACTTTGTGAAAAATACTAGTGCTATACTTCAGTCGTTTTAGCCCCAATCCAAATTGGGGGAAGTCTACGGGTTGCCAACCCACCTCTTCTGAACATGAAAAACATCACTTGGCAAACAACAATTTTTCCCGTTTTGGAGCTTTCCACACATAGCCGGTTCAAGTTTCAGCATCATTCCCCAAGAGAACGGCTGCTCTGCACTCACCTTGGAGGGGCAGTGTTTGGGCAGGTGTGGCAGGCACAGCCCAGGGTTCTGAGCTGCAGAAGGAGCCAGAGGGCCTGTGTGGGGTGGGGGGATGTGCGTGCTGTGTGCCAGGGTGGGGGAGGGAGGGTTTTAACAGGCATTCAGTTGCTCAATGATCGTGTGTGGATACCTGGGTCTACCCTGGGCAGTATGGCAGATGGCCAATGCCACCGCTGGCATCGGATGCCCACTTAACCAATATTAAATCTCCTTCAGGCTGTCTGCATGTCCTTAGTGGCAACCACATAAGCCAGCCACAAGAATGTATTAACATATAAAATGTGCTGGCTGGTAGAGAGATACGGTGGTCCCTGCCCTCAGGGAGCTTTAATTCATTAATTTTCATTGTGCTCTTACTATGTGCTGAGCAAAGGAAAAAGTTAGTGTGCAATGCATACAGCCTCTAATTCCATCTCAAAGTGTTTGGCGCACAGATTCTGATCCCAGGCAGTCCAAGGCTTTGGAGGGCTCAGGGGTGGATTCAGGGGTGGGGTATGGGGTGGTAATGGACCAGGGATGGCATGGTGGGTGGGCTTGGAAGAATGCAGAGAATTTTGGGCACCTAGAAGCCGAGCCACACCTCTGTCAGGTCCTTATTGGGCATCTATATGGTAGGCAAGGCCCGAGCTAACTGATGGGGGAGGTCAGAGATCTTCTCACCAACATAGAACATAAACATTCTGCCAGAGGGGCCGGGGTAGAAGTCACCTTTGTAACTCCCACCCTGACAGCATAGGAGGCACTTGCTCAAAGATGCTACGTGTAACCAAATGCAGTCCATATCCGCTCTTCTGGGTGTCCTTTGCAAAAAGCCATCACATCTGCTCATCCTTTTTTTCCCAGCTGTTTTTAGGGTCTTCCTCTTTTGTTTTACAGACTGTAGAGTTTTTCCTTCATGATGCTCAGATCTCGGGTCTCAGCCATGCTTCCTCACACTTCAGTGCGCTGGTCTGTGGGCCCTTCTGAATGATGTTAGGGTCTACCGAGGTGTTAGACTTCTTTGGGGTGGAGTGGGGGTAATAAGGGAAGTATCTGCCCTCAACGGCTGTACTTCTGATTGGGGAGATAATAGCCAAAATCTGTTGGTGGCTCATGAGCTTGTTCTCGCAGTAAATCTGTGAGGGAGGTATTTTATTATCACCGTATTGGAGAGAAGAAAAGTGAGTTCCCACAGCGGTTTTTAAGCTGTCAAAGTTACACAGAGAGTGCCCGTGACCCAGCCCCCTCATTCGGACATTTAGAGGGGCACCAGAACACTATCAGTGTTTGTTTCCATGTCTGTCTGCCCCCAATGGCCTGTGAATTTCTTCTAGGGCAGGGGTCAAGTTTGATTTGTCTGCTGACACACCTGGCACAAATGACCTTCAGTAAGGATGTGCTGAGTCAAAGGATGGCTCTCCCACTGCCCCTGGGGCTGGGAGAACAGATACTAGACGGCCATTCGTTGTAGGAACAGATCAGTGAAGGCTGGGATAATCTAGCACAAGCACACAGTTTTCAGTTTGCATGTTTCCTTAATCCTCTCTTCGCTGCGGCAGTATTGACCAGTCAGTGAGAAATGCACTTCTCTGCATGCCGAGACACAGCCTAATGCTGAGCAAATCTGAGCTTACCCTCACCCCTAGCCCCGTTAAATTGGTTTGATCAGCCTGGTGGCCTGGAATGTCTGAAGTCTTGCAAAAGACACAGGGGCGTTTGTTGGTGGGTCTCGCATACACTCCCAAATTTGACATGGCTCGACAGTTGCACAGCCATCTCTGTCTGCTTCCAGCCCCAACTCTGCCCCACTGCCCAGCCCCTGCCTCCTGGCCACCAGCACAAGAGAGTAAATATGTCTAGTCAAGCCCTTTATACATCATTTAATTTAGAACAAAATCCTGATTTTCATAATGGAGTCAGAGTTCACATCTTGGAAAAGTCAAAAGTACCATACAAACACCAGGTGGGAGGCAATGGGAAATGTGGCCTAGGAAAGTAGGGCTAGTCTGGGCTCAAAATCCCAAAGATGTGATTTTGGACATGTCACTTAATCTCTCTTGAATTTCTGTTTTTTTTTTTTTTAACAGAGTCTCACTCTGTTGCCTGGGCTAGAGTGCTGTGGTGCCAGCCTAGCTCACAGCAATCTCAAACTCCTGGACTCAAGCCATCCTCCTGCCTCAGCCTCCCCAATAGCTGGGACTAGAGGCATGCACCACCATGCCTGGCTGATTTCTCTATTTTTTTTTTTGTAGAGACAGTGTCTCACTCTTACTCAGGTTGGTCTCGAACTCCTGAGCTCAAGCAATCCTCCCACCTCAGCCTCCCAGAGTGCTAGGATTACAGGCTTGAGCCACTGTGCCAGGCTTTTTTTTAAATGAAAGTTAATAGGGATTTTCCTGAGGACAAAATGAAATAACCTGTGTAGAGCTTGGGATGGAGTGGTACTTGATAAAGCGTTCCTGTTATTATTTTTATTTCCAGTCCTCACATAAATCTAATGTACCTTCCTTACAGCCTGTGTGGCCAAGAATGTTTCAGTGTCTCATCACACATTGGATCCTGACATCCTCTACTGCCGTGATGGAGCTCTGGAAGGGCAGTCAGGGGAACAAGGCCGGGCAGCTATTTTCAATGAGTGAAGGGGCCTGATCAGGAGGCAACAGAGAATGGTGGGGTCTGTGACAAACTGGTGTGCCCATGCCTTGTCTCATGGGGTGATTGTGACTTACCTCCAGCCAATGCCAGCTGTAAACGTGAGCACAGTCTCAGATTTTTAAAAAGAAGTCAGACCTCTTTTTTTTCTTAATGTGAAATCAGTAACTGATTAAAATCTTTTGAAAACATGGTGCAGGCCAAGTCGGTGTGGGCCAACACAAACATGTCTATGGGCCTGATGCAGATCTCCACTGTGTGTCCTCTGGCCCAGAAACCCTGCCTTCTACTGAACAGGCGTGAGGCAGGGTGGAGCTGGGAAAGGCGGGAGCCTGGCAGAATCTTCTAGGCACCGAATCTTGTGTAAAGTGCCGTGAAGGTCTACGCCAGCCCTCACTGGAATGTGGGAACAATGGAATGAGTGTCTAGCACAGTGTCTGGTGCCTAACAAGAATTCAATCAATGTTACCAGTGTTATGTGTTCTAGAGAGGATTTTTCCCAAGATCACGTAGATGAGTGATAGCTTTGCGGCCGTGCCAGTCCTGTCTTCAGTCTTCATTTCAGGGTTAATGTCATTTGTATGATCTTGGCAGCATCACTATAGTTTGTGGGTTAGTCTACTTCTGTCAGTATTTTTTGCATTGTTATTTGTTGTTGATACGGTTACACTTGAGAAGTTTCAGTACCAGAGAAGCCTTTAGAAATAACCTTGTCTCACCTCCATATTTCATAGAAAAGAAGGCTTTGCATGCCACAGAAGTTGAGTGTCAGAGCCAATGTCCTATAACTAGGTTGCCTGCACTTCTGCTTTAGTTGTGGATGGAATTTGAGGTTCTAGCTCTGTCCTTGCTTTGTCCAGGGTCAGGCTAAGAGCTCCTTTAACAAGGACCAGATGGGAAATATCACATTGTCTGGGTCCACAGACTGGTGGGTGGTTTATGCTACTGGCTGTAACCTGAGCGATAGGGCCTGACACGTGGGTGAGATTAGAAATTGGGGACGTGGAGGGGGAAGGAAGGGGAGCTGATAGGAGACATGCCTAGGGCAGTTTCGGTCCTGGGAAGAATGAGTCTCTGACTCTTGGAAACTTCCGTCTCCCTGCCCCTGATTAATTTTTTCCCACTTTATAACATCCCACAGTGCTAGATGATGCATTATCTTCCTTGTCTGTCTCCTCCCAGTAGAATGTAAGGTCCACAGTGTGTGTTGTGCACGTAACTGTGGCAATGTATGCCCATGTGAGACTAGTCATGTTTGTCTCCTTCCTTCACACATGGTGTGGAAGGGACCAATCAGGTAACTTGTCCACAGTGACATCGCAAAGAAATCACTGGTAGGCCAGAACCAGAAACCAATCCCTGAGTCTAAGCACGGAGCTCAGTCCCCCCATCATTTCACGTGTACATTCAACAGTCTCGCCAGCACCACACTGACTACAGCTTCAGTGCTTGTGGGTGGAAATGAATCTTTGAGCTAAAAACTTGCAATTTGAGAAAAATTCATCAGAGATTCTTGGATAGAGTATCATATTGCTTTGGTTCGGAGTGATGGACACCGAGATAGAGCTTGTCATATTGAAATAAAAAATAATTCCACTTCTATCCCCACAATTTACTCCAAATGGAAGGCAAGAATTGTTCTCCGACTTGGGGAAATAATGTGGGAGCATCAGACTTAGAGAGCTCCAAGGAAGTCAGACAGATCATTCCATTGATAGAAGTGTGGACTGGAAGAACTTAAAGTTGAAATGGATCTCAGAAATAACATCTGGACCCAGGTTTCCCTAAGAATGGTGTGTACACTCCTGGTAACAAGAATATGAACATTTTATGTTTTCATAGTTACATATTTATTTTCATATGTAGTAGACAAAAATAACCATCTCATCAATCCATGATTTCGGGATATTATTGCTTAGAATAAGGCTTGTAAGAAAAAGTGATTTATTTAAAAGAGAAGTATTATGTTAATTAGGGGGCAGGGGTTATGAGAAAACGCCAAAAATTCTGTTGGCACATAAATGCCAGAAGTTTGGAAACTTAATTTTTTAATCAAGTAAAAAAGACCCAGTGAGATCTCTACCAATGCCACTAAATAATTGGTGGCAAAGCTATGCCTTGATCACAGGTCTTCTAACTCCCGGGCTGGTGAGAGTCCAAGGAGGGGACGGCATCTTCCTAGCGTCCCCAACAACTGTGTTCCGTTCCCATCTCTCCATTCATCAAATGCTTGCTGGGTGGCAATGGCCAGGAGTTGGGTGCGGTAGAGAAGTCGGGGAAAAATTATGTCGTTCTTCCTGCCCTGAGGAGCTTCAGCCTGTTGGTGAAGCGAGAGACTTACCTGGATTAGGAGTGGTCGCCACACACTGTTGACCTCACATGCCCGTCAGTCCCCACCTGATTACTTATTAATCATAAGCATCTATTTGTGTGCTAGTGAGATGTTCAGGATAACACACACACAAAAATAGAAAGAATGAGGGTGAGCTAAAGGTAGAGTAAGTAATCTTGTTAAATTTATCAATGAGACAAAAGAAACTAACTATAAAAAGCAATGAAGTACAAAGGAAACTAAATACTGTAGAAACTGAAGAGGAAGTGATAAAATAATATGTTTTAATTTTAAAAAATAAATTTTATTTGTTAATAGCAAAAAAAGACATTTTGGTCTCAAAATTATTATTAGTTTTGGAGAAATGTATTTGAATGTGTTTAAATGTTGGTTTAACCCTTGGTGATAGAGCTTGGATTCAGAGTTCTATTTCTAAGTTCCTTTTTCCCCCCCCATACCTAGTTTTAATGGTTGGCAGAACTGCAAAAAGACTCTTTTAAAGACAAATAAATCCAAGTGGAAGAAATGCAATGCTGGCTGTGCTTGCTATATCAAGATGCTCATTTGAAAAAAAAAAAAACCATCCAGCAATTATGCGTAAGTCATTATTGAAATCCATCTAGTCAGCTAGTCAGTTTCTATCTTCCTTAATGTCAGTCCTTGTAAACTAATCAAAAGTTATATTTTTAACAAATGAGTTCAAGATCCACTGAAGCTCTTCTTTTTGGAAAATTCTTAAATAGGTTACAAAATTGTTCCAAGTTTTAAAAGTGTGCAAATAGTTTAGCTTCATCTTTTTTTTTTAAAGGTATTACATATATTTTTCTTAGAGAACAAAATCACACAATGATGGAAACATTTCTAAACACTGGTGCTCAAAGTACTTTCACTATAGTTTATATTCCTTTGGCAAAACAGTTATTTATTGCTCATTGTTAAAACATCACTTTTACCTGGAAAGGACATGTTAAAAAAATAAGAATATGCCAGATGTTATACTATGATAGCCAGTTTTATCACAGAAAAGTTCAACAAATTTTGAACACATGTTTTTGTAAAAGAAAAAATACATAACTTATCTTAAAATCGATTATCTTTTTATGTACTTTGCCATGAGATAACCTGCAGTCCTTTTAAAGCACAAAAGATTTTCATGGTTATTTCACATCTCATTACAAAGTATTGCAAATACTCTGCTGTTTAAGATAAGGTCACCTGTAATTCCTACGTAAACTGTACATGTCACAGTGTGTGGAAACAATCAGAGGAGGGTGGGAGCCACTGATGTTCCATCATAATGCACACCAGCCACTGTCCTCTGGATTCCCATGTGTCTAGTGACCCAGTGAGGGCAGTGATGGTAAATCCTTAATTAGATATTTGTAAAGTGTGTGCTGCTTTTAGATGGATAATAAACACAAATAGATTTTCTTATACTTTCTTCATACGTCTGACTCTGGAGGTGGTTGAGTTGGGGAAAGATCCAGAATTATATGCATTGCAGAATTATGTGGTGTAGACTTAAAAGAAAGTGGGCTGGAATGCCAGGAAGGCTTCACTGAGGAGGTGCGCAGAGGCTCAGCATTGGAGGAGAGAGTTGATTTGGGCTGGTGGAGGGGAAGTGAGAGAGGAGCTGATGGGGGCCCTGTGGCAGGAGCCTGTGGGGTCTCTCAGGAGGTGTGGGTTCCCCCTTGGCCTCTCCTTCCTGGCAGGGATGGATGGGCTGACCAGGGGCCAGGGAAGCCACTTCCTCTGAGCAGGGCTGGGCTGGAGCAGCACCGGGGGGGGAGGAGGGGGGCTGGGGTTGGTGCTGTCCTGGTTCGTGGCAGAACCGCAGGGTCCTGCCTCCCTGCCTGCTACTCGCCATCCTGCTCCATGCCTGCCTCTGCCTTGCCGTCACCGAATCCTGGCTCCTTGCATCATGTCCTCACTTCTCACCTGGTCTCCTGGGTGATCAGGGGCAATTCAGCCACCCTGACCAGGCCAGTGCATGGTTCCTTCTGGGGTCATTGCCCTGAGCTTTTTGGCTTACAGTTGGCACCTTAAGGTTGGCCTCATGGATCTAAAGCATTAAAGTAGAGGATCAGAAATGGTAGACCATAGGGCCCTGAAGACATTTCTTGCAATGATTCTTGAAAACCAAGGCCAGATCCTCCAAGGTGGGCCACAGAGGGAGCCTGTCCAAGTGGGCTGCTGCAGTGAGGCCAGGAGCTCTGTTTCTCACCCAGGCTCTGAGATCCAGTGTCCTCTTGAGTTCTCCTGCTCATTCCCACTGCTGCCATCACTCTGGCCTTAGGAGGTGCTGCTGCTCCATTTTTACTCTTTGGCCCAACCTTGGGGAGAAAATACCTTCCTTTCCTGATCCAAATAATGCTAGAAGTTTCAAGGGTCAAGGCTCTCTAATTTCCACTTAATTAACTGCAATTCTTCTTCCCTTCCAAGGCGGGGAATGAGCCAGGCCTGGATGATAGGTAAAAGCTTCTTCGTGGGCAGGTACTTGCTTTTCACCTGCCACCCAGGGCATATGTCTAGACTCCTTGATTCCTCAAAGTCCAAGTTCAAGACAGCAAAGCCATGGATGAAGAGAAGGACACGTGTTATGCCTGCCTTCTTAGTTCTAGCTTTCCTTCTGGGGTTCCTCCTCTTTCCTGGAAGATCAATGCTGGGAATAGCATTGATCCATGAAGATCTTGCTTATCTCCTTGGACTTGTGGACCATTAACTAATTAATTCAATCAACAAATATTTATTTTCTACCATGTATCTGGCTCTGTGCTAAATACTGACTACATGATGGTGAGTAAGACAGATAGGGTCTCTGTTCTCCATGACCTTGCAGTCCAGTGGGGGAAGCGTATGTTACACTCACAGCCACACAGTCACGTGTGTGATTACAAAGAGGATAAGTGCTACACAGTGGTGACGGGGTGGGCACTGAAGGTATCTCTGAGGAAGAAACCTTTGAGCTGGGGCCTGAAGGATGAGTAGTTGTTACCGAGGAAGACGTGGAGGAGGAAGTGTTGGAGGCAGAGGAAAAGCACGTACAAGGGACCAGAAAAGGAGAAGCTTGGCCAGTCAAGGAGCCAGAGGCCGGGGAGTGTGACTGAGCCAGGGGTGGACACTTGAGGAGCTGCGGGGCAGGGGCCAGATCATGCACAGGAAGTCATTGAGTTTGGACTTTATCCTAATAGAGGTGGAGAGTCACTGAAAACTTTAAACCCGGAGAGTGGCACAACCAGATTGTGTGTTAAGGTCACCATGGCTGGTGTGTGGTGGGTGGGCTGAATGGAAAAAGAAGAAGGTGTAAGAGCAGACAGGGCGATTGACAAGGTTTATGCCATCGATGACGGTGGCCGAGCATAGATGGTGCAGTAGACATGGGAGAACCAGACCTGTGACAGTACAACCCGGGAAGCCAGTGTCGTGATCAGAAATGCCCATGCACAGGCAGCGGCAGGGGCCCGAGGCCTTACACATCGTGGTGTGTGGGAGCTGGCTCCACCCGCTCACAAGAGCCTGTCGTTAGCTTTTCTTCCCAACTCAGGTCTCGGTGATGTCACTTGGTATCTTGAAGTCAGCCAAGGTGGCTCTATTTACACCACAGAAATTAGCAAGTGGTACAAACCGGGCCTTTTTCTTCATGGAGAGCCAGTTGTTAAACATTTGCCAGCACACCCACACTTGCACATAACCCCGTTTTACTGCGAGTGGCTAAGAGTCCCTCCCAGGGTGTGTCATGCTACTGTCCGGATCTGCTGGTCAGACGGCCTCTTGGCCTCCACTGGCCACGAATCAGTCTTTGAGCTGCCATCAGCCCGGGTGCATCTGGTAGGCAGTGAGCTCAGCACTTTCTGAATACACCACAACGCGAATTCCACAAAAAGTAATAAGCTGTTTTCTGGGAGCAGTGCTTGATACCGGGGTGGGGGGGGAGGGGGGAGGCACAGAGATGACCTTTGCCCCATCTTTTCTCCCTAAGCTGGAAGAGATGAATCTGTTCATAAGGAAACTGGGGCCAGGCCCTCACAGTAAGTTGAGAAGTGGGGTGTGAGTAGTGTTGTCTGGAAGGTCTGAGAGAAGAACAATTCATTCCAAATGACGGGCATTAGCAATGATCCCGGGCGCAAGGTCTTCTGGATAGGACTTGAAGAATGAGTGGGTTTTCAGAAAGAAGAGGAAGAGGGAAGAGGAATCCTGGTTGGAAAGAGTACAAACAAAAGCCCCGAAGCAGGAAAGCATGAGGGGTATTTGTTGACTAACAGCCAAGTAGATGCTGGAGTAGCAGGTGTGTGTGTGTGTGTGTATGTGTGTGTGCGCGCAAGAGAGAGACAGGGAGCCTTGAGTGTCATGGCAAAGTGTTTTGATATTTGCAGGCAGTTGGGACGCAGAGAGGGCTTTGAGCAGTGCCTCAGGAGGGCAGTGGTGTGGCCAGAGCAGGGACCCCAGTCGGGAGACTGTTCAGTGGGGCCATTCAGCTTCTGAACCCGGGTCTGCATTCCAGCATCCCACAAACAATGCGCTAGTGGACATTCTGTCCTGCCAATCTCAACGCTATTCTCGTCTCCTTTAATGACCTGGCACACATAACACACCCAGGCACAATTTGGTGGCTTTTGTCAACACCGCACAAATGCCGAACTCAAACCATGCACCTCTGGCGGTTAGTGGGGATTCCTTCTGAGTCACAGCCTTGGGCCCTCCAGGAGGTGGTGCTGTCCCAGCCTGCTGGTACCTCAGACCACCAAGAAGGCATTCAAGAACTTAGGGCCCTTGTAGGCACTGCCCTAGCGTCTGTTTCTGAGTGTTCCCTCCTCCCTGTTTCTGGGGAGGCAGAGGGCTCAGGGCATCAGCTGCACAGGTGCAGGAGGAAGAGCACACTCTCGTTCTGTCGCATGTTAGTTCAGTGAACTTGGGCTGGTTGTTCTGCCTCAGTGAGCCTCAGTTTTGTCATTAATAAAAAGGGGGATAAAGTACTAACTTTTAGAGTTGTTGTGAGGGCTAAGGGTCGTGATAGTTGTACAAGAGGCTGAGAGCTTACAGCTGGGCTGACTGGGCGTGAATCCCAGCTGTGTGACTTGGTCACATTGCTTTGCATCTTTAAACTCCAGTGTCCTCAAACAGTGGTAGAAATCACTTTCTCTGGAGGTCATTGTAAGGGTCCAGTGTGATGAGGATTGTCAAGTGCCAGGCACATGGTCAATGGTCCCTCAGTGGGCACTGCTTTGTTGTGTTATTTTTATTAAAGTGCTTAGTGGAGTGGCCTGCCATGGAGCAAGTACCGAGCTCTTGGAGGGATCTTGGCCTAGCCTTGTGAGACCACTGTAAGCCTGACTGGGGTTGTGCAGATTTGGCTTATGCAATCTGGCATGAGAAGCTTCTGAGCCCTCTCGTTGGAGTCTGTTATACCTAACTCCTGCCTGCTGGGACCCTATTCTGGCCTCCAGTTTTAACCCTCTGACACCAGACCCTTGAAGATGTAGCCTCTGCTCAACCCTCTTTGCTGCCAAATCCCAACCCTAGTAGCTCTGCTTCCTTCTCTGCTGAATGGGCTGCAGGTCCCTGTGCGCCATGCTTTGACCCGTTCCAGCTGCCCGAAGTGTTCATTCTCCTCTTGGCCTGGCTAAATCCGACCTGCCCTCCGACCTTCAACTGGGAGTTCACCTCCCTCTGGCCCCTCTCCTGACTCCATTCTCTTCCTGCCGCCCCAGGCTGGCACAGGCGCCGCCCTTGCCGCTTCCTGGCACCTGGGTTTCCTCTCCAGAGACACTAGTTTCACTACACTGTGCCCTTCCTTATGGGAACTGTTTCCAGAGGAGACCAAGGGCCCTGTCCAGGTGCACAGCACAGGTTTGTTGAAGGAATGAGAGTGCCCAGCCCTGTACCCCTCCTGCTGACATTCCTTCCCTAATTTCTTCTCTACTCATCTTTCTGAGTCCCAGGCACCTGCTTATTGGTTATGTTTCTAGAGCACTGAGTCTACCCATGAACCCCGGAGGCTGACTGGCCTTGAACTCAGCAGGAAAGAGGGAAGCAGGGGCCACAGACCAAGTCTGACTCCTGGTCTTCGTGTTGGCTAATGTCCCAGCCACTCCCACTGGTGCTCCTCTAATCTTATCTTCAACAAGGAAGAAGGCATCTCATTCCCTCCACTACATAATCGTCCTTCACCTAAATCCAAGCCACCCTTGATCTTTTTTAATACGCCCAATGATTCTTCTGCTCTAACCCCAAACTCTGTAGCAAGGCACCCAGGACTTTTGTGGTCTGGCCTTCATATACACCTCTGACCCCTTCTCTCATTTGTTCGTGTGCTCCACTCACAGTTCACTGCTTCCTAAACAGCTTGTGGCTCCTTCATGCCTCCCGTGACTCTGCACATGCTGTTCTTTTTGCAAGACATGCCCTTCCCCCTCCTCCTGGACAGGTCAGATACCTGCTCTAGTTCCCATGCATGAGCCAGCCCCTCCTCAGGGCTCCTTAGACTCTGATTCTTATTTTTTATGACACTCCCTGCCAAGCTCCTTTTACCAGATTTTGCTTTAATTATTCATCTGTATTTTACTCTCACTAGAGTATGTGATGAGGCCTCACTTCCCTATTTTCCCTGTTTGCCTCTCCCCACCCCTCCAGCCCTTGGAGAGGCGTCTGACCCGTGGTAGTTCCTCCTTCCTGTTCCAGGTGAGCACCCGAATGCAGGTGTCTCTTCCAGCAGCATCGTCATCACCTACTGAGCAGAATCTGCATTTTACTTAATAACAAGATCCCTTACGGATTCACAGACACATTAAAGTTTGAGAAACATGGCCCAATATTCAAAGAGTTTCTTACGTCTGATCAAAACTTTTGCTGGTTTTAGCCAGCTGCTGGGACAAAACACCACTGCACTGGGCCTTTACCTTCCCGGTGGCTTGAAAATGTTTCATTGCACTTTTGCATGTCCCCAACCAGAATAAATGAGAACAGTGCTCTTAATGTGCCAACCAGCAGGTTCTTCTCTTCTAATCAGGTCCATATGCTTTTTGTGACTCCCTTTCTGGAATGTAAAAATAACCCTATTACCAAGTCTTCCTCCTGGTAGCCTTTTCTCTGTAGCCAAGTTAATTCCAAATAGAACATCTGGAAATTCTATTTTGTTGCCTAATTTGAACCAGACTAAAACCAATCTGCATAAAAGTTTATGAACTTTCTGGGGCCTCACACCTTATAATTCCCCATCTGCAGAAGCTGGCAATTCGGAGGCCAGGAATGGGAAGGATTTGACCATGTCTTTTTCTAGGGCTGGGGAGTTTGTCACCTTGTGGATTGGGACAGAGAGCTGGGATGGTGGGGGGGGGGTTATGCAGGGAGAGGGAAATGGATGGACCTGAATTTCTCGTGCAAAAATAAATCTACATGTGGATTTAAATGTCATTTAGCTTTATGCTGAGGCGATGGGTGGCTGAGAGGGGAAGGGGAGGTGGGGATGCCAAGTGAGGGAAGAAAAATGGAGTGTTGGCAATGCGGGAGGGGAAGGGGATGGAGGCACGTACCACCAGCAATAACCTGAGAGATGTATTTCAGCAGCTGTCCACTGGACTCAGTGGCTCAGGATTTGGGAAGAGGCTAAACAAGCTCTTGTCATCGTTATTAGCTTAGCTAAAGACCCACAGGCTAACTGAATTGAGAAAGCAGCCCAGTAGTGAGGGGCAGGGAGGATCCTTTGTCATTGTGGGTGAAGAGCAAGAAATGAAAACAACTTGAGATATTTTAAGCAAGATGCAACAAAATTCCAATCAAAATCCCAACAGGCTTTTTTTCTTTTTTGTAGAAATTGACAAGCTGATTCTAAAATTTATATGGAATAGCAAAGGACCTACACAAGTCAAAACAATGCTGAAAAAGAGGAACAAAGTGAGAAGACTCACAGAACCTGACGGCAAGATCTACTGCAAAGCTGCAGTGATTGAGTCAATGTGCTATCGGTGAAAGCATGGACACATCGATGACTGAGTGCGAGGAAATCTAATAGAGGGAATTCAATTCTGTCTTAGTCCCTTTGGGCTGCTACAACAGATACCATAGACTGGGTGGCTTATAAACAGCACACACTTATTTCTCACAGTGCTAGAGGCTGAGAAGTTCAAGATCAGGGTGTTGACAGATTCAGTGTCTGGTGAGGGCCAGAGATGGTGCCTTCTCGCTGTGTCCTCACATGGAGGAAGGGCTCTCTGGGGCCTCTTTTTTTTTTTTTAAGTGTACAATTCAATGATTATTAGTAAATTGACCAAGTTGTACAGCTATTCACATAACTCAATTTTAGGGGATTTCCTTCCCCTTTTTGAGACCCATAATTCCCTTCCCCAACTACATTTCAAGCATGCCCCTCCCCTCCACAGTGCTCACCCCATCCCTCAGATGTGGATCTACCCTCCACCCCCCGAATCCCTAGTGAACATCACCACCATTTGAAGACCATAGTGTTAATCAGTCAGTACCAATTTGATGGTGAGTATATGTGGGGCCCATTCTTGGGGTCTTGTGTCACCTCACTTCGAATAATGGGTTCAAGCTTAATCCAGGATAATATAAGTGGTGCTAGCTCACTGTCATTTCTTAAAATTGAGTAATATTCCATTGTAAACATATACCAAATTTTGACAATCCACTCATGAATTGACAGGCACTTGGGTTGTTTCCACTACCTAGTGATAGTGAATTGTGCTGCCATAAACATTCCGGTCCAGATGTCTTTGTCATAGAATGTCTTATGCTCTTTTGGGTAGATGCCTAATAATGCTATTGCTGGATCGAATGGTATTTCTATTTTTAGCTCTTTGAGGAATCTCCAAATTCTTTTCCACAGAGTTTGCACAATTTGCAGTCCCACCAGCAGTGTAAGTGGGGCCTCTTTTTTTAAGACTGTTAGGCCCATTTGTGAGGGCTCAATCTTCATGACCTAATCACCTCCAAATGTCCCACCTCATAATACGATCACATTGGGAGTTAGGATTTCAACACATGAATTTGGGCTGGGGGACACACACATTCAGACAATAGCAGATGCTTACAAAAGCACTAGAAGGACTGGAGGGGTCG
>CAUYRT010095243.1:0-32179 GCA_963574885.1 Lepilemur ruficaudatus
AAAAAGGACTGACCAATCAGGAAGCATTTGAGGAGTTACAGCTTGCAGTTCTCAATTAGGTCCGGATATGTAAATAAGGCATCCAATCGGGATAGCAAATGCAAAGCCACGTCATTGGCTGCAAAGCGAAACTTACCATTCCTGGGAAACAGAAACTTAACTTCAACTATGAGGGGGAGGGTGAGGCTCAGGCATACGAAATCAAGGCTATGGCGGGGCTTCTTGGCTCCGCACAGGTATCACGGAGCACCAAGTGAGGAGATGGGAATTTCTCAAACCTGAATTTGGGAGGAAGGGTTTTTAAAGATAGTTGGGTGGGCAAAGGGTTAGGCGATTGGGTCTGCTGATTGTTTGGGTTCGGGGTGGAACCATAAGTGTGTAGAAATTCTCTTTGCTGACTTGGTTCTTGGGGGGGGGGATTGCAATACCAGTTGAGTCAGTTCCTTGTTATGGGCCTCCGGTCTGGGTGGGTCAGCTGGAATGCAGGGCCTGGGGCATATCTCAAAAGCTGGTCTTAGGTTTCACAAGGTGATGCTATCTGTGGAGAGAGTTAAGAATCTTTATGACCATCAGCCGTGTGACTCCTGATGAGCGGTTATAGGCAAGCAAACTAGGGGACAATGGCTGGTTATTGTTATTATAAACTGTGCCTGTGCCTTTGTAGAGTTTGTGTCCCTACCACAGTTCTCGCTCTGCACCCCATTATTACTTTATAAAAGGCCGTTTCAGTCACCCCTGGGCTTGATTCCGCCTCATCCCTGAGGTGTGGGCTAATGAGATGGAAAAGGGCAGAGGACCAATGTGGCTTCCTTCTGCTAAGGGAACAAGGGGCATAGTTGGGGTCGAGGCCACGGTGAGAGGATTTTGCAGTTGTCTGCAAGTATTCACGGGTGCTGGGTTTTGGATGTAAAAGTTGCATGACAGGAACATTAGCGCTTTCATTTACAGCCTTGGTGCAATGCTCAAGTGAACAGCGGACTCTAAGATAGATAACGAGCCCTAAGATAAGGCGTGAGCTTCAGGGCTCCCTGCAGAACTGATCTGAAGTTCTGGGGAATCCAAGTGAATAATCCCCAAAACGAGTCAGGTGTGGGGTCACTAGTAGAGACATGTTATAGCCACACAGTTTGTTGGGAAATTTTTTTCTATTCGGGTTTCAACTTCTTCTGAGGTATTTATGTAGATCCAGCAGGTAGTGTTTAGCACTGTACAGACTGTCCCTTGTTTAGCCAACAGGAAGCCTGGCGCTGCCCGATTATCTAGGACTACCTGAGCTAGCAAGCTCAGGGAGCTTTGTTGAGCCCTAAGGCTTTCTGTGGTTTCTTCTGTGATCAGTCCTAGAGTCACAGACGGATGGACCTCTAATCCTGTCTCTGTTGGCATATACTCTGGAAGTAGGGACTAGTGTTCCCAGCAGGCTTTGCCACCAGGTGTCCTGGTGTCCTCCCGGCAGCCCTCTCTTAAGTCTGTGGGGCAGGGGCTGGAGACTCCTTTTGTTAACAGTGGGCCCACTCCATCCACGGAGGGTCAGACCCCATGCACAGACAAAGGTGTATCCCAGGGCTGTGCATGTAATGTTTCCGAGGGTGTTGTCATTTATGGGTTTATTTATAGAGAGTTTAGCCAGCACAGAATCAAACCGAGGGTCATGATATTTATAAGCTTTCTAAAATCCACCTACATGTTATTTCAGGTGTATTACCTGTTGGCATAAAGCTGAAAATTCCCCCCGTCCAATCCCGGTTACATTTGTTAGTCTAAT
Source organism: Lepilemur ruficaudatus (assembly GCA_963574885.1). Classification (NCBI taxonomy): domain Eukaryota; kingdom Metazoa; phylum Chordata; class Mammalia; order Primates; family Lepilemuridae; genus Lepilemur; species Lepilemur ruficaudatus. The sequence continues at coordinate 1,763 of CAUYRT010095243.1, forward strand.
GAGCTGAGGATCGAGGTGGTCCCATGGACCACCGTTCTTGGGTGATCTTGAGGAGTTGGTACAAGTGGAGGGGTAGGGGGTAGGGGTGTCCTGATGGGTGACCAACTGAACTTGAAAAGTAGTTAAGAACAGAGGAAGATCTAAGTGGGTGGTCACATCACGGCCGTCTACAGAGTCAGTCACAGGGGTCACCAGTGGCAAATACTTGTTTTGCTTGGATTTGGGAAGACGCCAACAGATCCAACAGACAGATTTCCCCCTAAAACTATTTTGGGATAGTTTAATTAACCGTGTTGTCATGTCATTCTAGGCCATGTGACAAAAGAAAGAGGGATAAAAGGGTGGCTAAGGTCACAGCCCCAAAAGGTGGCATCCTCCATAAGCTTGAGTGTTCAGGATGTCTAAGCAGAGGTAAGCAGGGAACCATTACGGCGTGGCATAGACTAGCCCAGATACAGATAACCCTGGTAATAATGATAATTACCGTGATGATAAAATAACCGTATGAATTTATCATCTTTTTCTCGGGATTCGGGCAGCACAGGCTTTTTCCCATCATTACCTGGTGAATTGTAACCTGACACCTTTTCTGCGCTGACTTATTTTGCCAGAGTAACAAAAAACACCGCACATAGGGGATCTCATCCCATTTTTCTTCCCTTCTGCAGAATAAATCTAACTGTTCTTCTGATCCCAGCAAGAAGTCGTGAAGAAAAACTGTCTGTGGGGCAATGGGGAAAAGCTGAAGGACTTCCAGCTTTTGAGAAGGCGTCCCCGGCAGCTGCCTCCTGGCATGGCGGGTGCCTGGTCCCCCATACTGTTGTTGTCCTGGTACAGATTCGTCTCCAGCTCTCAAAAGGGAGTCTCCAGTAGTTTGTAGGGACACCCAATCTGCTGGATTGGATGCAAATCAGACTTTTGGTTTTCTTGGCCTAATGGGAAGCGCAAAGTGGCAGAGAGAAAACAGAGCAACAGGCACTAGTGTGGCCCCGAAAGACAGGTCGGGGTGCTGCCCTCCTGCTCAGTAACGCCAGGAGATGACACTTCACGAAGCAGAGCAGAGCTCAGCGGGATTTTAGAACCCATGCTCCCACTGTGGTGCAGAGTCCCGCGATCCCCGCACAGACCCCTTCACCGTCTGGCGGTTGTGAAAAGGCCGGGGTGACCTGGCAGCGGGGGGCACACGTCACTCCACCCTTTGCGTTTGAGCCGAGTGAGCCCGGATGGTCCCTGCCATAGTGGGAGTGGGCCCGTGGGGATTCCACTGGCCTCCAGGCGGTGCAGAAGGAACACCGCCATGGCTTCCCAAGCCCTTCTCCTCGGCTCTGCAGGGGTGAGTGGGCAGACACCCCAGCTGGAGTGCAGGGGAGGTGCAGGGATGCGGAAGGGAGCCACGATCAAAGTACAGTGGATGCCACGCACACGCAAGTCAAAAGTTCAAGACTGCTCCTCCAGACAGAACTATAAAACGAGACTCTTCCAGTAACGTAGGGACAGCCAGCCAAGACCCGCAAAGGAGACACAGTGCCTCCAGCGAAGCCAGTAATCGGGAGAAGGAAGGGGGTGCAGGGCGTGTTTCCAGCACTCACCGGAGACATCATCTAGTTCCAGAATCTGTTTCGCCGCTGCAGACAGCTCCAAGCACCGTGGGTCGACAACGTCCCACGGGTGGGGACGGTGCCTAAGATGGCCCCAGTCCAAGAGAACCGAGTGGCCATGAAGGCGCGCCTCTAAATCTGCGCTGCTGCTGAGAGGCTGCTGAGCCACGGGGAAGCGCCCACAAGGACTATCCCGGATGAGACCCCAGTTTTTTACAGCCCAGCCGGGTTGTGTTGCCCGCCGCACGGAGAACAGCCCGTGCGCTGAGACAGCTGGGGTTGCGGCAGAGAAAGAGTTTTATGTAGCGGAGTGCCAAGCGAGGAGGAATCTCTCAAGTCTGTCTCCATGAGAACGTGGCTGGGTTCGGGGCGGAACCGTGGGTGTGTAGAAATGGAGTCGGTTCCTGGGTGGGGGTGCAAGACCAGGGGAGTCAGTTCCTGGGTGCGGGGCCACTGGTCAGCCGTTCCGGAAGGCAGGCCCTGGGAGCTATCTCAAAAACTAGCCTTAGGTTTCACAAGCGTCATGTTATCTGCGGGAGCAACGAAGAAAGCTAAGAATCTTCATGAGTCCTGAGTACTGGGCAATTACAGGAAAGCAAGCTAGGGAACAACGGCTGGTTATAGATATATTCCCCTCACTGGAGTTCTCACCCTGTGGCCCTTTATTAATTTTATAAAGGGCTGTCTCACCAGGACACTACTAATTAAGAGGTAATTTGGCCAGTTTATGCAGGGGGGTTACGGCGCCGAACCCCACAACTCAATTTGCAGATAGGTCCTCTCCTCTCTGCCCCTGAAAAACAAGGAGCCCTTTAAGGGTTGCTAAGGATGTCAAGGTGAAAGGTCAAGGAAAACAGTAACAGAATTTTGGCCGGGCGCAGTGGCTCACGCCTGTAACCACAGCACTTTGGGAGGCTGCGGCAGGAGGATCGCTTAAGGCCAGGAGTTCAAGAGCAGCCTGGGCAATACAGCGAGACCCCATCGCTACAAAAAAATAAAGATTAAAAAATATTTCTCAGTGGGGTGCTCAGGGTGGTAGTGGGTGGGGTGTCCTGGCCAGGTGGGAAGGGCAGGAGCTTCTGGGCTGGGTGCTACAGGGTGAACTCTGCCCCCACGCCCTGGGCCAGGCTTCCCCTCCTGCGTGCCCACTATCAGTGGCCACCCTGTCACAGAGGTACAGTCCTACGGAAACCACCCTTGATAAAGTAATAACGGGGTGCCAGGTGAGAGCTGTGCTAGGGGCCTGAACTCTGCAAAGGCTCAGGCATAGGTAAAAAGGATAACCAGCCTTGTCCCCTAGTTTGCTTGCCTGTAACTGCAGGAGTCACACAGCTGATGATCATAAAGGTTCTTAACTCTCCCCATAGATAGCATCACCTTGTGAAACCTGAGGCCGGCTTTTGAGATATGCCCCGGGCCCTGCATTCCAGCTGACCCACCCAGACCAGTGGCCCATGACACGGAACTGACTCACGTGGCCTTGTGACCCCTGCCCAAGAACCGACTCAGCAAAAAGACAATTTCTACACCCGTATGGTTCCACGCTGAACCCAGCCAATCAGCAGACCCAACTGCCTAACCCTTTGCCCTCCAAACTATCCTTAAAAACCTTTCCTCCAAATTCTCGGGGAGATGGACCCGGTAACTTCCTCTTGTCCCTCACATGGCGGCTGCGATGTTAACTTCTCTCTCTGCTGTGGCAGGGTATTGGCTTCCCCTTGAGCAGTGGGCCTGGGCGTCACACCAATCGAATTACCCCTTAAGCAGTAAAGGAAAAGAACAAAGAGCTAATGTTTACTGAACTCCTGCTCTGTGCAAATCCTGCCCTCAGGGCATGTGGGAGTCGGTTGAATTTTCACTGCTGTTCTGTGAGATGGGTTCTGCAGGAGGGGATTGAGGAAGAGTGGAGGGCCCGGAGTGCAGTGGCTGTTCACGGGTGCGGTCACTGCGCCCCGCAGCCTCCAACTTCGGGGCTCCCGCAATGCCCCCGCCTCAGTTTCCCAAGTACACGCTGGGATTTTTTGCCAGATCCCTGTACCACTGTCCTAGTGCCCCCCCTACCCCGTGCCTTTTTCCTCCTTCCCCCACCAACACTTTTCACGTCATGTGTGAGACTAGAACGGATCCAGGACCAGGAAAAAAAATGCACGTTGTTTCAAAGGACAATATTAAGACAAACGGGAAAGTTGATCATGGACCGTGTATTAGGACTGTTTACTGTCTCAGTGTTAAATTTCATTTCTGTTGCGGTTGTGTGAAAGACTGTCCTTTTCTTGGGAGACTCGTGCTGGTGTCTTCAGGAAAGAAGAGGTCGGGTGCCTGGAACACACTCAGAGGGCATACAAGCATGCGTGTACACACACACACACACACACACACACACACACACACACCCATAGATAAATGCGGCCAAATGTTAACCGTTGGCGAGGCTGGGTGATGGGTGTACTGGTGTTCCTGCAACTTTACTGCGTTCACAAAGTGATGTATTTTCAGCCGGGTGCGGTGGCTTGTGCCTGTCGTCCCAGCTACTCAGGAGGCAGAGGTGGGAGGATCGCTTGAGGCCGGGAGTTATAGTCTAGCCCGGCAACACAGTTAGGACCCATCTCAGAGCAAAACAAACAAACACAAAAAAGTGGCATGTTTTAAATGCAAACTTGATGTCAATTGCAGGATGGGAACTCGGTATCAGTGTAATAAACATTGTACATATAATAAAACAATCAAAATGAAAGAAGTTGTTAATCTCTGTTAGGCTCTGGGCCCAAGGCCTGTTTCTCCCTCTGTTACAAAGGGAGGTTGGCAAACTTTGGGTGTTAGTGACCTGCTCGCACCCTCTGGAGACCCTCATGTTGAGATCCTATAGACCGTGGAAAGGGAACTGCTGGATTTTTTTTTTTTTTTTTGAGACAGAGTCTCATTCTGTTGCCTGGGCTAGAGTGCCGTGGCGTCAGCCTAGCTCACAGCAACCTCCAACTCCTGGGTCGAAGCGATCTTCCTGCCTCAGCCTCCCGAGTACCTGGGACCACAGGCATGTGCCACCATGCCCGCCTGTTTTTCTATATATATTTAGTTGGCCAATTAATTTCTCTCTATTTATAGTAGAGACGGGGTCTCCCTCTTGCTCAGGCTGGTTTCGAACTCCTGACCTTGAGCAATCCGCCCGCCTCGGCCTCCCAGAGTGCTAGGATTACAGGCGTGAGCCACTGCGCTCAGCCGGGAACTGCTGTTTTTACTGAGGGCTTTGTCTTATTTAACGTGACCTGTCGCCAACCCCCGAGAAGGGAAGGCCCTGCCCAGAGTTAATGGGCCATCTAATTACTGCAACCCTTCCCCTGGTTTCCAGAGTACGCCTGTACTGCATACTGGGTTTTATTTGCTTCTTTATTATGGGTTTGTTTTGATGTATGTGTATATACACCCACATTTTTTAGAGATGGGGTCTTGCTTTGTTGCCTGGGCCAGACTCGAACTTCTGGGTTCTCAGCCTCCTGAGTAGGTAGGACTACAAGTGCACACCACCACACTCTGCTCATTTTTTTTATGTTTTGTGCAGACAAGATCTCACTATGTTTCCCAGGCTGGTCTTGAACTCTTGGCCTTAAGTGGTCCTCCTACCTCGGCCTCCCAACGTGCTAGGATTGCAGGCGTGAGCCACCACACCACCACGCCCGGCCCTTTCTAGAAGCTCTAAGGGTATCAGGATATCACACTTTCCTGTGGTCTAGGTGGTGAGGATTTTCCAGAGTGGTCACCAAGTTTCCATCCCCAGTAGATGCATTGCATCCTAGGTGGCATCTTCACGGTGGCCAGGCCCTGCGGTCGCCTACTCGCCCCTCACGGAGCTTTCTTCTCGCCCTACCGTCTCGGCTCAGGTGCGTCTGTGTGCTGCACAGCGGCGTGGAGATGGCCTCCAGGTTCATCACGCAGGAGACCTTCAACGCAGCCGTGCTCGAGAACATTGAGGAGTTTGTGATGGAGCCCGAAGAGGCGGTGAAAGAAGCCGTGGAGCAGTTTGAATCGCAAGGTAGGGTGGTGTGACTGTCACCTGCCACGCCTGGCTCTGAGGGGCAAGAGCAAGGGGGCCCTGCCTCCCTGGTGGGGCCTGCCACAGCCCTGTCACGCCTGGCATGGCAGCCGGGCACTCGCTGGGCCCCCTGCCTTGCCCACACGGCCCCAAGCAGACCTGCCACCCTGCTCCCGCCTCGTGCCCACCCTCTCTTTGCTGTCACCTCACCCAGATGTTTTTGGGGTCGGAGCCTTCCTGTGGGTGTCATTTTAACTGTGACTTCCCTGGAGAAGCTTTCTCTGACCCTGGCTTGGGAAGCAGAGCCGCCTGCCTCTCTGTTCCACCTGCACCCCGCCTTGAGCTTGCGGAGGCAAAGGGGAGTGTCGGTCACCAGCGAGTGAAACAGGTGGCATCCCCACGCGGGGCCATGGAGGAGAGTGGTCACAAGGGGGCTGTTTGCAATGGTGTGCGCAGGGTTAGGAGACCCCGCTGGCCACAACAGGGACCCCCGAGGGCCACAGCAGAGAGCAGGAGCTCTGACTGAGCAAGGGTTACCTGACAGGTGACAGGCCCTCAGATAGAGGCAGGGAGCAGGGAATGGACACCGCATTCCCCTCCTTCTGTCCCCGATCTCGAGTCCGGCTCCCCACTGCAAAAGCCCAGTAGCCAGAGGGCAAGGGCGCCAGAGGTCAAAAGAAGTCAGAGGTCAGCCTCCCAGGCACAGAGGGAGGGGTAGGCCCCAGACAGGGGCTGATGGAGTGACCAGAAGTGTCCGGCACAGTAGGGGCTTCCCATGGGGGTCCCAGCAGGGATAAGAATACAGCCAGGGCCAGGAGGGATGGAGTCCCAAGGGAGAAGGCTGTGGGGTCCCCTGCCCTCTCTCAGCCCCCGAGGCTGAATGTGCCACCTCACTGCACAGACATGGCATGTGATAATGCAGCCTTGCTTGGCGATGGCCTCATTACTACTCTGCTCCGGTTGGCTGGCCCAGTGACTCACACCTGTAATCCTAGCACTCTGGGAGGCCAGGGCAGGAGGCTCACTTGAGGCCAGGAGTTTGAGACCAGCCTGAGCCAGAGCAGTGGCACATGGCTATAATCCTAACTACTCGGGAGGCTGAGGGAGGAGGATCACTTGAGCCCAGGAGTTTGAGGTTGCTGTGAGGTATGATGATGCCACTGCACTCCAGCCCTGACAGCAGAGCCAGACTCTATCAAAAAAAAAAAAAAAATAGGCTTCCAGAGTAAGGCCTTCCCAGCAGAAGGGACGTGAGTCCTGACTCCAGTAAGCCCACGAGGTTGACAACTGTCACTTGTTTTCTGACCACCCCCCTACCCCCACCCCTGACAGGGGTTGATCTGAGGAACGTTGTAAAGATGGCACCAAAAGTCTCTGCAGACGGACTCCAGGAGCCCACGCACGGCGTCCTGCAGGTAGGAGCGGGCGGCACGGGCAGCAGGTCCTGTGTCACCACTTAACAGTCTGTGTGGGGCCACCTCTCCCGTTTCCCGGGTGACAGCACCCAGGCTCTGAAGGTCAGAGGGCGAGCGGCAGGTCTCCCCGAGTCCGCGTCCCAGGGCCCCATGCCTTGGGGGGCGCGGCCGGGGGTGCTGAGCTCCAGGCGCAGCGCGCATTCTGAGATGGGAGCGGACGGCATGCTCCTGGTGGTCCCTGGCACTGGGATTCTAGGGCCCAGGGCACCGCGGGGAAGCCTCTGGGGCCTCCCAGAGAGAGACGGGAATCCCAGGAGGAGAGTGCTACTGTAGCAGGGCGTCGCGTGTGGGGGGCTGGCTGTTCCCTGGCACTTGGTAGCGGGGGTCAGTCAACATGAAGCTCGCCTGACTTAGCGATGGGGAATCGGAGGCTGGCAGCTGGCAGTCACCTCTCCAGGGACCCAAGCAAGGGAGGGACAGCTCACAGCAGTTCAGCGCTTTCCTGAAGGCCGTCCCCACACTCGGTCCTACGGCGGGAGGCCCTGGCGCCTGCTGGGAACTGCCTGTGGGCACAGCGGTGTGCGGGCGCTTTCTTCCTGCCATCTCAGTCATTCTCCAAACACGGGCACCTGCAAAGTTGGGATTAGGATCCTCATTTTATAGATGGGGAAACTGAGATCCTAAGAGGCAAAAATGGCTCCCCTGGGAGCTAGGGAGTGTAGCATAGAAGAGGAAGTTGGAGAAGACAGCCCCGAGCGTAAACCCAGCTCTGCCTACGGTGAGGAGCTTACTTCTCCCTGCCTTGAAGAGGTCTTAGGAAAATCACTTCCTTATGGTTGGGTTTTTTGTAGCTGTTGTTTTTGCTTTTCTTTGCTAGTGAGGATGCACGTATTTTAAAATGAATTTGTCTTCTGGTCATTTTGTATTGGGTTATTCGTCTTTTCCCTATTGATTTGTAGATGGAACTTTACATGTGAAGGATCTCAAGAACGATAGTCTCTTGCACTTGAGTTGCTTAAGTACTTAAGTGCTAAATTCCTAAAATGTGTTCTCTCAATCTGTGATTAGCCCATTTTGCTGATGATGACTCTGAGGCTTCCCAAGGATCAGTGAGTGACTCACCAAAGGTCTCAGTCAGAGATGGGACCCAGATCTAGGTCCCAACGAAGCCACACAGTACAAGAAAGTCCTTGTGTGTTTACAACCTGTGCTCTTTTTTCTTATTAATTTTTGAGACAGGGTCTCGCTCTGTGGCCCAGGCTGGAGTGCCGTGGCGTCAGCCTAGCTCACTGTAATCTCCAACTCCTGGGCTTACGTGATCCTGTCACGTCAGCCTCCCAGGTAGCTGGGGCTACAGGTGTGCGCCACCACTCCCGGCTAATTTTCTTATATTTTGTAGAGACAGCACATCTCTATGTTGCCCATGCTGGTCGCAAACTCCTGGCTTCAGGCTGTCCTGCTTTGGCCTCCCGAAGTGCTGGGATTACGGGCATGAACCACTGCGCCTGGCCTGATTCTGCTTTTTAAATTTTATTTTTCATTACAATGTGAAAATGTTTTCTTAGCATAAAAGATTTGAGCAATACTCAGGCATCTAAAGTAAAGTCTGACAGTGCTCATCCCATCGATCCCACCGCACTCCGAGCTTCGCACCGTCTTCACCTCTGCCCTCACCTGGCAGCTGAACCAGCCCCCTTCTCAGAAAATGCCCGGCGGCACCATTGACCTCCGCTTGCGTGTCTCGGCTCGGATGTGCGAAAAACGCTTTTCCGGTGGGGGAGGGAAATTTAACTCCGTGGTGCCTATTGAAATGAATCCGGTAGAGTCAAAAGATTTGTTGCAAACAGACTTGTAGAAACAAAATCAAGATGCAGTCCAGAAACCTTCCCAGCAGAAAGTAAGCTGGGCCCCCTTGACATGTGGGAGGCTGCAGAAAAAAAAGCTTCAGTCACAAGAGAGTGAATGACCCTAGCGGTCGGTGGGCAAAGACCGGGACCGCCGGCCACCACACGAAATCGTCACCGGCGGAACACAGCCGGCTCTGCCAACGCCACTTTGGCGACCGTCCTTGCTGACGCGGTAACTCTGATTCCCGTGCTGTGCCCCGGAGGCACTTCTGCAACAGACTCGTCAAGTTTCTTGCAGGGTAGCTGCTAAAAAATGCTACACCACCACGTGTGTATGGGTTTTTTAATTGTAAAATTTTATTATGTAAAAATGTGCATAAAAATATTTACCGTCTTAATTAGCCGGGCACGGTGGCACGTGCCTGTGGTCCCAGCTACTCGGGAGGCTGAGGCAGGAGGATCGCCTGAGCCCAGGAGTCTGAGGCTGCTGTAAGCGAGGCTGACGCCAGAGCACTCACTATAGCCTGGGCAACAGAGCGAGACTCTGTCTCAAAAAAAAAAAAATTTACCGTCTTAACCGTTTTTTTTTTTCCTTAACTGTTTTTAAATGCGGACTTCGGTGGCTTTAAGTGCGTTCACACCGTTGTGCAGCCGTCACCACTGTGCGTCTCCAGGACTCCCTCCATCTTGCAGGACCGATAACTTCCTGTTCTTCTTCCCCTCAACCCCTGGCACCCACCACTCTATTTTCTGTCTCCGTAAATTTGACTACCCCAGGGAACTCATATAAGTGGAATCATACACTATTTGTCTTTTTGTGACCAGCTTGTTTCACTCAGTATGATGTCCTTGAGGTTCATCCGTGTTGTACTGTCTGTCTGAATTTACTTCCTTCATGTTTAATTTTTTTATTTTTTTGAGATGGGGGTCTCACTATATTGCCCAGGCTAGTCTCGAACTCCGAGACTCAAGCTATCCTCCCGCCTCAAACTCCCAAGTAGCTGGAACTACAGGCACACACCACTGCACCCAGCAATTCTATATTTAGTGTTTTTTTTTTTTTGAGACAGAGTCTCACTCTGTTGCCCGGGCTAGAGTCCCGTGGCGTCAGCCTAGCTCACAGCAACCTCAAACTCCTGGGCTCAAGCGATCCTTCTGTCTCAGCCCCCAGAGTAGCTGGGACTACAGGCATGCGCCACCATGCCCAGCTAATTTTTTGTATATATTTATTTTTTAGTTGGCCAATTAATTTCTTTCTATTTTTATAGTAGAGGCGGGGTCTTGCTCTTGCTCAGGCTGGTTTCGAATTCCTGACCTTGAGCAATCCACCCGACTCAGCCTCCCAGAGTGCTAGGATGACAGGTGTGAGCCACCGCGCCCGGCTTATATTTAGTTTTTTGAGGACCCTCCGCACTTTTCCACGGCAGCTCCAGCATTTCACATTCCCACCAACGGCACACGAGGGTCCCCATTTTTCTGTGTCCTTGCCAACACTCATCATTTCCTGATTTTCTGACAGTGGCTGTCTCGATGGTTGTGAGATGGTATCTTGCTGTAGGTTTGATTTGCATTTCCCTAATGACTCATGACCTTGAACGTCTTTTGTTTAGTGGCCGTTTGTCTTCTCTGGAGAAATGTTTATTCAAGTCACGTGCTCTGGCGTTACTTGTTTTCTGATATTCCGTTGCATCAGAACACATGCTTGGTTAAGTCCACACGTCTGAGCTCAGCGAGGGTTGGCCAGCAGGCACCTTTGTTTTCCGCGGCAGGTTAGGCCACACCAAAGCTCTCTGAGCGGATGGTTTGTGCAGACCCACCCTCACGCGGGTGGGTGCAGGTGACTTCATAAGCTCCGGGCACGCAGATTCGTCTTCGGCTTCGCCGAGGCACACCCTGAGATCGTGTAGGTGAATGGCAGTGAAACCCGTCTGCCCTGTTCAAATTGTTCTCTCTCAGCCGGGTGCGGTGGCTCGCGCCTGTAATCCTAGCACTCTGGGAGGCCGAGGCCGGAGGATTGCTCAAGGTCAGGAGTTCAAAACCAGCCTGAGCAAGAGTGAGACCCTGTCTCTACTATAAATAGAAAGAAATTAATTGGCCAACTAAATATATATAGAAATAATTAGCCAGGCAAAGTGGCGCGTGCCTGTAGTCCTAGCTACTCGGGAGGCTGAGGCAGGAGGATCGCTTGAGCCCAGGAGTCTGAGGTTGCTGTGAGCTAGGCTGATGCCACGGCACTCTAGCTGGGGCAGCAGAGTGAGACTCTGTCTCGAAAAAAAAAAAAAACCAAAAAACAAATTGTTCTCTCTCACTGTTTTTTTCCCTACAGCTTAGAGTTGAATTTAGGTGAATCAGCTGTGTATAGTATAGTTTCATTTGGCGGGTGCTCAGAAGATGTTTGTGGAGTGAATGAGAGAGACAGAAAGGAGACACCCAGAGTGAGCAGGTCTGGCGAAGGCGGCTTTTCTTTCCCTGGTTTTGCCGGTTAGTTTTGGCTGCATGACAAACAACTCAAAACAGCGGCCGTTTTGTTTCCTGTGATTCTGCCTGGTTGACTGGGCTCAGCTGAGTGGTTCTTCTGTTGGTCTCACTTGGGCTTCTTGACAGTTAGGGCTGGAACATTTCATATGTCTGCACTCTGGGTCTCTCTCTCTCTCTCTGTGGCCTCTGAAGTTCACGGCCCCTAAAAGCACAGCTGTGGAAGCTGCCAGGGATGGAACTGGCCCCACGTCACTCCCACCACAGGCCCAGATCCCCGGGGAAGGAAGCCCACAGGGGTGCAGATGCTGTCATCACAGCCCTGGGATGAGCCGACACTGAGGTTTCTCTTGTGTGCCCCAGGCCTTGGATGACCTTCAAGAGTCCGTGGCCTGTTCTCACCCCCAGGAGGTATCGGCACACCTCATCCGCTTCTGTGACCAGTGCAAGCATGACAAGGCCTGCCGCTTCCTGGCGGCCCAGAAGGGCGCCTACCCCATCATCCTCTCCGCCTGGAAGCTCGCAGTGGGTGATCAGGGCCTCCTGCTCCAGGCCCTCAATGCCCTCTCAGCACTAACCGATGGCCAGCCAGACCTCCTGGACACCCAGGGCCTGCAGCTGCTGGTAGCCACACTGGCCCAGAACGCCAGTGCAGCTGATCTGACCTGCGCTGGGATCCGCTGCGTGCGTCACGCCTGCCTGAAACACGAACAGAATCGGCAAGGCCTGGTGAAGGCTGGTGTGCTGCCCCTGCTGACTGGCGCCATCACCCAGCACGGCCGCCACGCCGATGTGGTCAGGGAGGCCTGCTGGGCCTTGCGCATCATGACCTTCGACGATGACATCCGTGTGCCCTTCGGCCATGCCCACGACCACACCAAGATGATTGTGCAGGAGAACAGAGGCTTGAAGGTGCTCATCGAGGCCGCTAAAGGTAGGAGCTGGGGGCCGCCAACAGGAGCCCGTGAAAGTAAAGCGGGCAGACAAGCTGTGGCAAGAGTGAGAGTCGGGGCCTAGGACTACTTCAGGTATGGCTGGCTCCAGGCTCCACTTGCAGTCCGACCTACGTGGCAGCGCTATTGGAAAAGTGCCTTCATGCTCCCCACTGGCTCCGGGAGAATTCCAGGCCAGCACTTATTGGCCAGGAACAGGTCCTGGTCCTATCTCTGGAGCTGTGTGGGGAGGGTTCTCATTGTGTCCAACCACATGGGGGCAGGGGGAGCTCCCCAAAGGGAAGTAAGAGGAGTGGGGGGTTCGGCTGGCACTCACCAAAGCAACCTTCGATGGAGGTTCACACTTTCCATCGCATTCAGCCACAAATTCTTGTGCACGTACACGTGCCTGGCTCTAGGATAACCCCCATCAGCCGTCCAAGGGAGGTCACACCCTGACCCCCGCACCCTAAAGCCTCTGGCCCCACTCCCACCCCATCCATTGCACCCACCAGAAAAGGCCTGCCTGAGCTCCAGCACACAGAAGGTTCCAAAAAAATGATTTCCCCTTCCCTGCCTGCCCTGTGGCTCTTGCTCCATGGCCAGGCCTGTGTGTGCGATGCCAGCTCTGTCTGCCAGGGAGGTGGGCCTGCCTCAGTCTCCCTTCCACACCTCCAGAGAAGCTGGAAATGGGGCCCAACCATCTTCAGAGTTGGTCTGCTTTTCCGGGAGGCAGTTTGCATCTTTCCTGTTTGTTTATAGGAGCTCCAAGAGCTAGGGTTTTGCTAGAGAAATAGGATATGTATATATGAAGGGACTTTTTTGTTTTGTTGTTGGTTTTTTTTTTAAGAGACAGGGTCTCACTCTGTCACCCAGGCTGGAGTGCAGTGGCACAATCATAGCTCACTATGACCCCAAATTCCCATGCTTGATCCTCCCACCTCAGCCTCCCAAGTAGCTAGGACTATAGGCCTGTACCACCACACCCAAGTAATTTTTTTATTTTTTGAAGAGACGGAGTCTAGCTGTGTTGCCCAGGCTGGTCTCTGACTCCTGGCCTCAAGCGATCCTCCCGCCTCGGCCTCCCAAAGTGCTGGGATTATAGGCGTGAGCCACTGCACCCGGCCTCAGAAGGATTTTTTTTGTAAGGAATGGGCTCATGCAGTTGTGGGTGAGTGAGTCTACAGTCCACAGGGCAGGCTGGAAACCGCTGGGCAGCCCCAGGTGGAGTTTCCTCCTCAGGGAAACCTCCGTTTGCCACTGAGCCTTCAGTTGATTGAGTGAGGTCCCTCCACATTGTTCGGGGTCATCTCTTTTACTGAAGGACAGCTGGCCGTGGACACACAGCCAGAACACCTGCCTGGCAGCACCCAGATGAGCACTGGATGGCCGCAGCCCAGCCAAGCGGACCCACAAACCGACCGTCGCGGGGCCGCGTATAACTTACGGTGTTGGCTTAGTTGGCCTCAGCGCAGGCGTCCACTTCCCGGGGCAGTGCCTCTGAGCGCCGTCTGCTATCCAGTCTTGCCCACGTCAGCCCGGTCCATATGTTCCAGAGTTTCCTGTTGCGCTCAGAAAAGCCATTCCTACCCCAGGATCATAAAAATAGTCTCGGGTGTTTTATTTTGGTGCTGTTATGGTTTTCTTTTTTTAGGTGCAACGATCAGTTGGTCTGGAATTTACGTGGGGCCTGATGGAGGAGGGAGGGCACGTTGTCTGTCTTCTCCGGCACCAGCAGGGGGCACCCAGGCCCAGGCAGTGCTCCCTGGTGTGGGGGGGCCTTCCTGGTGCAGGGGCAGACGGCTGGGCTCCCCCAGTGGGGCAGGACCCACATGAAACCCAGGGGCGCTGGGCTGGGTCTCTCCCCGCTCTCCTGGTCCCCCTCACCTCTGACCATGTGCGTCCTCCCACCCGCAGCCTTCCCTGACAACCCCGGCGTCCTTGGCGAGCTCTGCAGCACCCTGTCCCGCCTGGCTGTCCGCAACGAGTTCTGCCAGGAGATTGTCGACCTCGGGGGCCTGAGCGTCCTGGTGGCCCTGCTGGCCAACTGCAATGACCACCAGGTGGGGGCCCAGAGCCATCTTCGGGTGCAAAGCCCCCCGGTGGCCCTGTGCCCTCTGCCCGCCTGGGTCCCAGCCAGCAGGCCAGGCCGCGTGGTACGAACAAGCTGGGCCTGTCTGCCAAGCCCAGAACCAAAGTACAGTCTTGCCACTGACCTGTGGACCTGAACCAAAGTGGGGAGGAAAACAGACCCACCCACCCTGCCGTGCTGTCCTTTTGTACTAGGAGTGGGAGGAATAGGGCTGGGGGTGTCAGCCAGAACAGGGCCCTGACCTGGCACATGATGCATGGGTGAGGCCCCAGCCTACCCTGCCTCAGTTTCCCCGTCTGCAGAACAGGGTGAGGTCCTCTGCTCGTCTTCTTCATTTAGCAGCCACTTATCAACCCCTTCTCACTGTGCCCTGCTCAGGGCAGACAGCAAACCAACACAGACCTGCTCAGGTGTGACTGCAGGAAAGGCCCCTGAGGGCACCATGGCCTTCTGTCCCCAAGCCCAGCCATGGACAGCAGCCAGGGGCCTGTGTAGGTGGCAGGGAGCTGAATTTGAACTGGCTTCAGCAAATGGGGGGATGATTTTGCTTGCAGTCCTGGACAGTTGGGGGTGTGAGCCTCTGTTTCCCTCCCTCTCTCTGCTCTGCCCCCCACTGGGGCGGTCAGCAGTTCCAGCAGCATCTCGTTGGCTGTCCCCAGCACAGGCCGGTCCCTGCCCACCCTGAGCCTGCAGCTGTAGCCAGGGGGCCCTGTGTTCTGATGCTGGCCTGAGTCACATGTCCCCTCTGGCCCTATGGGAGATGGGGGTCAGGTCGCCCAAATGGCACATGCTAGACAAAGGTGACCTGAACCACGGGCGTCTACCTCTCCTTCCTTCTCTGTGCAGTGGGTAGCAACCCTGCAGTCACGCCTCCCCTGTGGGTCAGACAGCACGGCAGCCCCAGGCCCCTCCTCTGACCCCCACCACAGTCCGGCAGCCAAGTGGCCTGTGCCCGGCACAGCGCAGGAAAAGGACGCTGGCTGGGGTGACCGTGCTTTGCCTTCATGCAGGACCTCGTGAAACAAGTGCTGAGCGCCCTGCGTGCCATTGCAGGCAACGATGACGTGAAGGATGCCATCGTCCGTGCTGGCGGGACAGAGTCCATCGTGACCACCATGACCCAGCACCTGGCCAGCCCCCAGGTACCCACCTCAGGGGCTGCGCAGGGTGGAGGATGGCTGGAATCCAGGCTCCGTTTGCACATCTGCGTGGAGCTCTTCCCTCAGGGCCAGTGGGGGGGCGAGGTGCCCCGCGCTGGCTCTCAGGTGCTAACCCTGTGTGTGCGTGACCCTGGTGTCCTGGAGTTACCACCAGCACCCAGCGAAGCTCTGACCAGGGCCAGTGCCCTCAGCACCCCCAAGAGCCCCGTCAATGTTTCTGTCACCCTGCTGTCATGCTGCTATTACACACGAGCTGACAGGGACCCACTGAAGGGAGGTCACGGGGCACTCACCAGGGGATGGTGGCCACAGCAGGCTGACGGGATGCAGGGGTCTGTCTACTGCAACCCAGCTATCCCGTGACCGACCCCCGCAGGTGTGTGAGCAGAGCTGTGCGGCCCTGTGCGTCCTGGCCCTGCGCAAGCCGGAGAACAGCCGGGTGATCGTGGAGGGCGGCGGGGCCCTGGCAGCCCTGCGGGCCATGAAGGCGCACCCGCAGGAGGCCGGTGTGCAGGTGTGCAGGGGCCGGGGGTTGGGGGGCAGGCGGGCAGGGGGCATGTGAGCAGGTGGGGCATGCAGGTGGGGGCAGGCATAGGCTCCCCCTGTCCCCGCCCCAGCCTCATGGGGCCTCCTTCCTTCCCATCTTCCAAACTGTGCCAAATGCCGCCCGGCGCTGTCCCCTTTTCTGTTCCTCTGCTCTTTCTGCGTTTAATCTTCTTTCCTAACTGTTCCTCCTCCTCAGGCTGCTAGTCTGAGATCTGGGCATGGGACGTGCCGTCCTCGCCTCCGTGGCTGTGTGTGCCCCCCACAGCCCAGACTCCGCCCTGCCTCCCCCCGTCCCAGCCCAGGGTTCCCAGACACACCAGCTCGGACGCCCCGGAGCCTTTGCCTCCGCTGCTCCCTCCTCTGCGACGCCGTCCCCTGGACTGGCCGTCCCCTTGTCTGCTCCTGAGCACCCTAGCCAGCAGCGCCTCACTCCACGCCCGCTTCTCACCTGCTCTCCGCTGCTGGTGGGAGCCACGCGGGATGCTTTAAGGCAGCACCCTGCACCCACCCAGCAGAGGCACAGGGAGTGGATGTCCACCAAACTAGTAACCTGCTGACAAACGGACCCCGTGCATGGCCACCTTCTTCCCACGGCCTGGCTGCCCCCCTCCCCTAGCTCCATGCCAGCCTTAGGGGACCTAGGGTTGCCACTTGCCAACTTGGAGGCTGAGAGTTCCACACCCATGGGATTGGTCCCCGATGCTGCCCCCCGTGCCTGTTTCCTCGCCTGGGAGATGAGGGCTTTGGCTCTACCTCCCAGAGCTGCAGAGGGACATGTGTCTAGACTGGCACAGCACAGGCACCGCTGAGTGCCAACCACAGCCATCTTCATCCCCATCTTGTTATGATGAGGACCCCGAGATCAGAGTGGACCCCAAAACCCTACCTGCTAGCTCACAGCTGCTCTTTCCTCCAGAAACAGGCCTGCATGCTGATCCGCAACCTGGTGGCTCGCAGCCAGGCCTTCTCGCAGCCCATCCTGGAGCTTGGGGCCGAGGCGCTCATCACGCAGGCCCGGGCAGCCCACCGTGACTGTGAGGACGTGGCCAAGGCCGCCCTGCGCGACCTGGGCTGCCGCGTCGAGCTCCGAGAGCTGTGGACGGGCCAGAAGGGTGACCTGGCACCATGACCCCAGGCCCGGTCTGGGCCGTGACTCTGGGTGAGTCGTGTGACTCAGGAATTGGGGGGAGGGTCCATATTCTGCTACTCTCCCCCACCAGGTCTGTCCCTGCCACAGCAAGAGGTGTTTTCTCTCAAGTCCTGGGTAAACACCGGGGGGAGGGGAGATGGGACAGGGGGTGTCTGTAAGGCAGAAAGCAACCCCTGGGTCCAGGCCCCCCCTTGCCAGCCGGCAGCATTGACATGAGTGTCCTGTGGTTCCTCCCTGACCTGAGTCCCCTTCCTGCCACAAGGGGTGAAGGGCACACCCCATTGCCCATGGTCCTATCTGAAATTTGGAGCCACTGTGGGCCAGTCTTGGAGCAGGGCAGGACATCTTGGCAGATTTGGGATCCCTGGTGCCTGCTCCTACAAGTTCAGGCCTCTGCTCCTCATTTTTCTCCCCTGTAAAATGGGTCTCAGATGCCTTGCTTAGCTGGCCAAGGGCCAGGGACCTCGGCCCGTGCGTCTCCAGGTCCCAGGCCAGCCGTGGTGCCTGGTAATAAAAGATCATCGGATGAATGTTGGCGGGGTCTCTTCCGTAGCTCAGCTGGACGGCAGGGGCCGCGGCCAGTGGCCTTAGAGGACAGGGAGGGACGGACATACGGGAGGCCGTCGGGTCGCGGAGGATAGCAAAGGGGTTATGTGATGACGTAGCTAGGATACGTGATCTGCTGTCACGCTCAGAGAGGCACGCTGCTGAGGCCATGCTTGGGGTCGCTGTTCCCAAGAGTGCATCCATCTTTGGGGGGCCAGAGAGCTCAGCATCCAATCCCCAATTAGCTCTGTGGCCTTGAGCAAGTGACTTAACCTCTCTGAGCCTCAGTCTGATCTTCCTAAAATGGGGGATGGGGCAGTGGCGATCCCTCTTTAAGAGGTGATGGAGTTCGGCTGGGCACAAGGGGGACACCTGATTGTCTGACACCCCCCCCCATCTGAGCCTGCTCGTCACCATTCCTACCCTCATGCCCACCACACCCCCAAGTGTTCTGGGAGTCCCCAAGCAGCTGTGGCACTACAGTCCCCAGCTCTCCTGCTCTGGAGTCACACTCAAAGGTCACACTATGGTCATCAGGTGGCTTGTGCCCGACTGGGTGGGGTAAGGGCAGCCTCAGGACCCCTGGTGGTGCCCAAACCCCAAGGGCCTCTCCTCCCTCCGACCCAACCCTCAGCACTTGTCACGTGCCTCCCTGAAGCCCAGGACGGCCTGAGCTCAGTCCTTGGCCTTGGTGTAAGCTCTTTCCCAGAAGGCTCCTGGTTTCTGTGGCCATTGGCTGATGCAAATAGCTGGGCTGGCAGGGGCATCGCCCTGGTTTCACCTCCCTGTAGTGACCCCATCTCCCCGACCCCCAGCGGGGAGGGGTCTGCCAGCTCAGCAAGGCCAACGTGAACCTGTGACCGAGTCACTGGGGACCCCCCAGGATGTGGGAGAAGCATCTGGACCTGCCCCAGGCTGCCCTGGCTTGACTTCTGGGTCAGCCCATGTGTGTGACCTTGGGCAGTCCCGTGGCCTCAGGCATGTGTTCCTCTGACACGTGGCAGAGTGGGCACTACTGGCAGGCAGCCCCGTCGTTCCTGCCCCAGCCGTGCTCTCAATCTGCCCGTGGCTCCCCATTGCTCGCCACGTAAAGCCAAACCACACTTCACACCCCACGGGCCCAGCGTGGCCAGGGCCCTGCCCAGCTCCCACCTCATCTTCCCAACTGCCCCTCACTTGCCATCCTGGCCACACTGGCCTCCCCACCCCGGCGCCTTTCAACAAGTGCGCCCTCTCCCCAGAGCCTTGGCCCTCCCATGGCTGGCTCCTCCCAGCACCAGGTTTCAGCTCACACGTGGCCTCCTCAGGGAGACACCAGCACAGCACCCAATGGCTGTCTCTGACCTGTGGCTGCATCTGAGGTCACCTCGTTTGTGTTCTCTGCTGTTTGTCTTGCCCTCACCATCTGCAGGCTCTCTGCGGGCAGCTTTCTGTCCCCTTGCTGTGCTCCGGCCTCCCGGAAATGTGTTTGAACATGCACCTGAACAAACTGGGCAGCACACGGGGTGTTTGGAGGGAAGGCCTCTGCCAGGCGGCCCCAGCGTCCTCCCTGGGCTCCCAGCTAGCCGCAGGCTTCTTCGGGAAGGAGTGGCTTGACTTATCTGTCCTTCCCACCTTAGCCTGAGGAAATGGGTGTCCTCAGAGGGTGCAGCTCAGCGTGTCTGGACAGCCCCAGGCTGGGTGGGGACCCACACCCAGCTGAAGACCCCACATTTCCCTGCGGTTGGTGGCCTGGGTTTCCACTCCTGCTCAACCACCTCGCATGTCACCTCCCCTTTGGAGCTTGGCTTCCTCATCTGAACCCAGGTTGGGTCTGTCACTGTGCAGGGCCACAGCCCCCAACAAAGCCCGGCTCTCAAGATGCCTAGCACATGGCACCCGCTCCTCTGACAGGCAACCCTTCCTCTAAGGAGCACTCAGCGTCCTTGTCAATGATATCAGGGTATGGGCCGAGGGGGAACCCGCTGCAAGGTGGCACGAGCACATTCAGGCTGTGCCTCTGCTGCTGTGCACTTTTGGTTAAGTGGCCCAACTTCTCTGAGCCTTGGGAGGTGAATGAGGCCACTTCGACCCCAGTTAGGCTTGGTGGTTATCACTGCTGTATTCAGGACATCCCCCTCCAGCCAGACGTGGTCTTAGGCTCCTGGGGAAGGAACACAGTTGCCTTTTCATTGTGAACACACACGTCTGAGGCTGGGCTATGGTTCCTGTTTTCAGATGAGAAACAGACTTGCCTACAGCGAGTGGCTTCTGTGGGGTGAGATGCCAGCCCAGCCTGCCTCCACACCCCTCCTTTTTTGCCAACATTGTTAACCTGACCTTGGGCAAATGGCTTTCTGGCCTTGGGCGATTAGGCCCTGACACTGCGTCAGGGTCTGGCTCACAGCCTTCTTGTCCAGTGAGTCCTGCAGTCCCCAAGAGGTAGAGGAAACCGGAGGGCAGAGAAGCAGAGTCCTGCCCAGGGCCAGCCAGGCCAAAACCGAAGAGCTGGGATCCCCGGCACCCGAGCTGGGCTCAGACAAGGCACACGTGGTGGGGGTGTCATTTGCTGTTGCCAAGGGGTATTGCCTGCCATTGTTGGAAGGCGGTAGGGAGTTTGGCTGGCACCAGCCTGCTAAAAAATGAACAAAAGCCAGAACCCAGCCAGCACCTCTGGCACCATCGGGAGAGGCAGCCTAGTCCTGGGCCACTGCCCGACCCTTGCCTCAGTTGGCACTGTCCCCAGGAGCACAGCGGGGCTTTCCAAGAGCTTTATTACCTACCTCCCATGGCCTGGCAGGTGGGCACTGGGAGTGGGGGCTCTTCCAGCACAGATACCTCTCTCTTGGTGTGGCAGCCCGTGCCCATAGTTAGCCTATGTCCATGAAGTGTTTTTACAGAGAGGAAACAGGCCCAGAGAAGAACAATCTGTCACCAACAGACGGCAAGTGCTTACTGTGGACTAAGCCATTGTAAGTATTTTGCTCCCATTTCTTCAATGCTCCCACCAACCCTGGGAGACAGCTGGGAAACTGAGGCAGGGAGTCTGAGTCTCTTGCTGAAGTTCCTGTGGCCAGTAAGTAAAAAGGAGCAGGGATTCAAACCCAGGCCTGGGTCATGTCACCAAAAGACACTCTCCACGAGAGGTGACTCAGTTTTCTCATCTGCTAAGTGGGCACTGTCACCTCCACCTGGAAGTGAGGTCGTGAGATGGTGTCGGGGAAAGGCTCAGCCCAGCAAGGACCAGGCACCCAATGTTTAACAGACCTCAGCTTCCTCCTCTTCTCTGGAGGGCAAAATGGGGCCCGGGCTGGGGAATTTCAGGAAAGCAAACCACAGGTGGGAGGTATGCGAGAGGAGGTCCAGGTGGGAATATCAGGAGTCCGACGGTGGCCCCATGGTGGCCCCAGACTAGGGACTCCGAGGTGAGTCAAGTCCTCACCATTTGAAATGTTGTGGATCAAGCACTTAGCAGGGGGCTTCCACAGCCCTGAAATGTGAGCCCTTGCTAAGACCTGTCTCCGCCTCACTCCCTCCCAGAATTCCCTGTTTCTGAACTTGATCTCCTCCAGCAACCCTAGCCTGCACCGAAAGGAAATAAGAGCCGATACATGAGAATGTCTGCAACTCTCTCCACCCTGAAAATTAAGGGTGAGTCAGAGAACAGGGTGGGCTCAGGGGAGGGGCCAATGACACAGCCACCCACAGGACAGCAGGTGTCTCCCTAAACTGCTGGCATGTCTGCAAAGCAACCTCATGATCTGCACTTCACAAAGAAGCTGAGGTTCAAAGGCCGAATGTGACCTGCTAAGGGTCAAATGCTTCCCAAGAAGATTAAAGCATAGCTGAGGTGCAAATTCTTGCAGGGGAGCAGCCCTAGAGAGGAAAGATCAAGGTTAGGGTATAGGAGTCATTTTTCCACTTTCCGAGGGAGGAGGCTGAGGCCTCACAAGTGCCTTGCCCAAGGTTGTGCGGTGGGCCAGTGACTGGACAAGGATTCAAACCCAGGTTACCCAGGCCTCCAGTGGCTGTTCTCCGACACGCCCTTTCCAAAACGCAGGCTGCTCTAGATTCATGTGCTGATTTAGCAAGTGAAGTGCTGTGTAACCTTGGGCAAGGAGCTAGACCTCTCTGTGCCCTGGTTCCTGTAAAAGAGGGCCAATGGCTCCTCTGACCTCGTAGGATTGAGGTTAGGGTTCAGTTAATTCACGAAAGGTTTAGCAGGAAGGAGGCCCAACAGGGATGTCACTGCATTCCGTGGTGGAGAAAGCTGGGACTCAGGAGAAGTCAGACATTCAGAACATCACACAGCGCGTTTAAGTAGGATTCTGCCTCTTATTTCCACATCGTCACACCACCCGGAGACGCAGAGGGCAGCCGTGAGAGTGACCTCCAGCGAGTCTCTACCCTCTCCGTATCGTTTGCAGGGGATTAGTGGGGAGTAAGGCGATGGAGAATTATCCTCGAGCTCTTCAGCCGGTATGGTCCAAGTTCACAGCCGCTTCTGCCCTGGATGGCCAGAGGGCGGACTTCGCTGGAGGCCTCAAGGAACCCTGCGTGCCAGGCCTCCGAGGCCAGCGATGCTCCAGGCCAAACTGCACCTTGCGTTTCCAGCCCTCCCCATGGGCGCACCGCCCACAGCCGTTGCGACTGGTCCCGGGGTCTGTCCGTCTTCAGCTTCGCAGCCAATCTCCGTCGCCCTCCAGGATACGCCCTCTGATCTTCTCGCCTCCATCCCGCCAGTCGCGCCGGCTTCCTCGTAGCCCCGCCCTTTCTCCCCAGCGATTGGCCAGCAGATCTGCCTGTTTTCTGCTGGGACTCCAATCCTCGCCTGCCTCCAGTCTCTCTCCTCCCAGCGCCTAGCACCCCGCTGGACCACTGGGGGACGGAGGGCCTCTTCCCATAGCCCCGCCTATGCCCGTTAGCGATTGGCTTTAGGGTATGCCCATCTGCTTAATGCGCTCCAGTCACTGAAGCCTCCACCGCTGATTGGTCGGGGAGCAGCCAATCGGGGCATGGCGTGGACCTCTCCCGTGGCGCGCGCTGGGGGTGCGCGAGGCGGAGCTGTGGCGTCCGGAGGTGGCGGCGGCGGCGGCGGCGACGCGTCCGGGCCGGTGAGGGGGCGCGGGGGGCGCGCAGGGCGCGGGGCGGTGCAGCGCAGGCGTCGAGGGCCCGCGCTCGCCGTCCGAAGTGAGGCGGGGCGCGGGTCCCGTCGTGGGCCCCGGGGGTGCGGGCGGACGAGGCGGGGTGGTGACAGCAGCGTCGCGAGGGCAGGGGGAGGTTAAGGACCCCCCAGGACCCCGACATCCAGGTCTGGCGCCCTTGGGGGCTCTCACAGCCGAGCCTGAGCCTCCTCACCCACAGTCCACGCACACCTGACACCACGTCCCCTCTCGCTGACATCCCGGCGGTCCACCCGAGACTTCTGGCTGACACCCCACACCCGCGGGGCGCCCCGCACGGTGGGGTCTGTATGCTCGTCACACGCCCGACCCCGCGCCCCCACTCAGGGACACCCCCGCATCACCTGAGTTTGTCCCTGTCGATGACAGCCCCCCACACCCGAGCCCATGACTTCTCAGGGCCCCCCAGCCTCACCTGGCAGTGCTCTGTCCCCTGACGACCTTCCACGTATCCAGATTCGTGCACCGCGCACTTCAGCAACGTGGGTCAGCTCCATCGGGGACCTCCCGTCTGCCACCTGCCTGTGCTTCACCTTTGTCTCGCCCACCTGTGCCTTCTTACACGTGCAGCCGCGTCGTGCTCCCTAGTCATAGTCCTTCCGAGTCCCCCCCACCCCGGGTCCTTCAACATTCAGCCAAACCCTGGTACCCCAGGATCACTGCAGCTTCCCCTCCCCAAACAAAAAGCACACCCAAGTGTTCTTTTTTAATTTCCAACAGTGCTTGACAGTCATAAATCGATTTCTGGACCTTAGAATAATCCCATCAGCCAGGCAAAACCAGAATTATCTCCGTTTTTACCTGCCACAAACCTAAATCCACTTGAATGCTAGAGGCAGAGCCCACCCCTTCCTGGGCATTGCTGACCCTCCTCTGTAGACCTCCCGCCCCCATCTTTGCCCATCTGTTGTGTTTACCTCTGAGGGATTTGGCCAGGGAGGGAAACCACACTCCACCCCGACCTCAGGCTGTTCTCGGGAGTCGTGACTTTGACTGGGTCCGGAAAGGCTTAGCTGGAAGGGACGGCCCCTCTGCCGAGCCTGTGTCTCGGGAGCCCTTGGCCAGGCGGGGGTGGAGGCGCCGCTGGAAGAGGGGGGTCAACATCTGGGGTGCCTCCGGCCAGCGCCCCACCTCAGGGCTCCCTCAGACCAGGGTCCCCTCTCTCTGAGAGCTCCTTGGGCCCTTGAAGCCGGCAGACAGACAGCAAGGAAACACTCTTCGGAGTGAGGTGAGCTAATGTTTCAGCTGCAAAACTGGAGCCTGGTGTAGTGCTGGGAATAATGATTCTTCTGGAACTTTTCAAGTTCCCTGGAGTCTGATTTGCAAGCATGCAGCACAGGAGCCTGGCGGCTTTGTTGTTGAAAAGCAATAATGTGTCATTTCCTGTAAGGCTTGTCATTTGAGCGCCTCTTGCCTCCCTGCCCCACAATCTCTCCCTTCAAAGATGGTGCCAGAATGTTCCAGAGGGTCATGTCACCTTCAGCTTCTCTTATGGAAACTGAAGCCCCTGGGGTTTTCTGCCCAACTTTGAAAGGGGTTATTTAACGCTTATATGAGCATGTGTATCTGTAATTTATATGTGTATGCATGTGGGTGGGTGTTGTGCACATATGCACTTATATATACGTGCATATGTACATATACATATTTTTATATATACATACATTGTGTATATATATATATATAAACTTTGATAAGATGATTGATGTATATAGTAAAAAAGAAAACAGTACAAAAGGGCATACAGTAAAAACCAGGCATGTACCCCATCCTCTCCAGGTGCACCTGCTATTAATAATTTCTTGTGTTTTCTTCCAGAGGTAGCCTATGACTGGGGCAACAGAGAGGGTAGATGGGGGTGGGCAGGTGTGTATCCCCAGCCCCTTTTAAACCACTCCTGAATTCTCATTGGACTTTATTGAACAGACATAGGGATTCTATGGCCAGTCCCTTACTGATGGCTATTTAAGCTGTTGCCTATATTTTGCTTTGACAGACAGAGCTGCCGTGAATAGATATAGATTCATACATCAGCAGATACCAAATGCATAGTGAACGTGTGTGGGCTCTTCATGGAGTTTACATCTGACCACAGGGACTTCTTAGCCATGGCCAGGTCAAAGAACATGTCCGTTTAAATGGTCAACATCCCCCATCCTCCTCCTCCCTCTCAGCTGTGAAGTTGGAAAGCCTGTTTCCTCCTCTGATGCCAACTCAGTTATTACCAAGTGTTCTGGTCTGTCTGATCTGATATGTTGAACGTGGCACAGGAGATCCTTTTGAACATCACTTCTGTGTGTCCGGCCCCTCCCTTAGGAGGTCTGGCTCACGGGGTAGGGATTAAACATTAGACTTGTTTCTCTTCCACAATCAGACTAAAGTTCAAGAAATATTTGAGTCCCTCTTCTGCGAAGCTCATCCTGGTGGCAGGGGGCAGCGGTGGCGCTGAGATTTTGGCATAAAGTACCTTGGCAAGAACAATTGGCTAAAAGAACTATTTAGCTGTTGCTGATTTTTTTTTCACGTGGATCTAGGCAAAGAAAGATGAGGGTGTCATAAGAGATTGAGACAAGTCAGATGTTAAGTCTGTTTGGGAAACTGCTCTGAGGGTCTCTCCAGTTGCCCGCAGTTTTTCACCAGTGGTGCCAGACAGAGGGTGTCGTCATAGTGCGGTCAGGCCGCCTCCCACCTGTCATTTAGTGTTTTGTCTGTCTCTTCTATTTTGGCAGTTAGACATTTGGAGAGGTTTTTTTAAAACAGGAAAAATTAGCTGGGCATAGTTGTATTGCTTTTTTTTTTTTTTTTTTTTTAATAAAGACAGGTTCTTACTCTGTCCCTTAGGCTGGAGTGCAGTGGCATGGTCGTAGTTCACTGTAACCTTGAACTCCTGAACTCAAGTGACCCTCCCACCTCCGCCTCCCAAGTAGCTAGTAGCTAGGACTACAAACATATGCCACCATGCCTGGCTATTTTTTTTTTTTTTTTGTAGAGACAAGGTCTTGTTATGTTGTCCAGGCTGGTCTCAAACTCCTGGCCTCAATCGATCCTCTCACCTCACCCTCCCAAAGTGCTGGGATTACAGGCGTGGCCCACTTCACCCAAACTGCATTTTTTTTTATTTTAAGTATGAAATACTACTTCATAAAAAGTATAGCAAGTGGCTGGGCGCGGTGGCTCACGCCTGTAATCCCAGCATTCTGGGAGGCCGAAGTGGGCGGATTGCTCAAAAGTCAGGAGTTCAGGACCAGCCTGAGCAAGAGCGAGACCCCGTCTCTACCAAAAATATACAAAGAAATTAATTGCTCAACTAAAATATATAGAAAAAATTAGCCGGGCATGGTGGCACATGCCTGTAGTGCCAGTTACTTGGGAGGCTGAGGCAGGAGGATTGCTTGAGCCCAGGAGTTTGAGGTTGCTGTGAGCTAGGCTGAGGCCATGGCACTCTAGCCCGGGCAACAGAGTTGAGACTCTGTCTCAAAAAAAAAAAAAAAAGTATAGCATGTACACATGAAAAGAAAAAAGATATAAAGAATAATAAAACAAACACCCAGCTCAAGTAGAACATTGTCCCCCAGAGGCCCCACCCTGGTCACTGTGCCATTTTTATTTATTTTTATTTATTTATCTTGAGACAGAGTCTCACTCTGTCACCCTGGGTAGAGTTCAGTGGCATCATCGTAGCTCACAGCAACCTCAAAGTCCCGGGCTCAAGCGATCCTCCCCCCTCAGCCTCCCCAGTAGCTGGGACTACAGGTGCACACCACGACACCCACTAATTTTTCTATTTTTAGTAGAGACGGGATCTTGCTCTTACTCAGGCTGGTCTTGAACTACTGAGCTCAAACAATCCTCCTGCCTCAGCCTCCCAAAGTGGTAGGATTACAGGCGTGAGCCACCACGCCCGGCCAACTGTGCTATTTTTAAAATAGGCTTGTCAACATTTGTTTTCTTCACTGAGCACCTTTTGCTCCAACTGTCTTGGGCCAAGTGCTCAGATTCCAGGGGCTCAACAAAGCTCTACAGAAGCCAGATTTTCTACTGACGACTCTGCCAGCAAGACAGCCTGTGCGGTCCCGGGAGGGGGATGGTGGCCTCAAGGCCACGATCAAGTCACTAGCCAAGGGACAGGCCAGCACACGGAGGCTTTGTCTCAGATTCTTTCTGTATTTGTTTCCTGTGGCTGCCATCACAAATTATCATAAACCGGGTGGTTTAAAAAACAAAAAATGTATTATTGGTGTGGAGGCCTGAAGTCTCAAATCGAGGGGTTAGCAGGTTGGTTCCTTCTGAGGCTCTGGGGGAGGATCCGTCCCATGCCTCTCTCCTGGCTTCTGGTCGTTGCTGGAGATCTTTGGTGTTCCTTGGCTTGTGGCCCCATCACTCCTGTCTCTGCCTTCGTATTTGCAGAGCCTCCTTTCTGTCGGATGTCTCTATGTCTCTCTGTCCTCTCCTTTAGAGACAGGGCCTTGCAGCGTTGCCCAGGCTGGAGTGCCCTGGCACAGACGCAGTCCTATCACACCATGGCCTTGACCACCTGCGCTCAAGTGATCCTCCCACCCAGCCTCTCCTCCGTAGCTGGCACCGCAGGCATGTGCCACTCCATTTAGCTCTCCTCTTATAAGGATACTAGTCACTGGATTTAGGGCCCACCCTAAATCTCAGGATGAGTTCACCCCAAGATCCTCAACTAATTACATCTGCAAAGACCCCAGGCCACACTCTGAGGTTCCAGGTAGATATGAATTCGGGATGACGCCATTCAGGCCGTACACTTGCTGGGCCAGCATTTCCGTCGTAACATTATTCAGGGACGCACTTGTCTTCCAGGTGCCTCTGCTGTTTCAGGAAGAAGAGGCCACTGGGGTGGGAGCACATTTCTCAGCCCCTCCAGATGGCCCATGGGGACATCCTGTGCTCTGGCTCACCCACCTGCCTTCTTTTTGGAAGGTGGAGGCATCTGCTCAGAGCTAGCACGGACCCGGAGTAGTGAGGGTGCACATCTTAATTTTGCTTTCCGCTACCCCTTGGCACATGCTTTCTGGGCGGTGAGCTTGGTCCTTCTGTTTACACCAGGGTACAGAAGGGTGGGGGACCATCACCAAGTGCACGGCATTGCTCAGTCCTGAGAAAAGGCTGGGGGTGTTGTGGTCTGACTCTGGGGGCCGAGGCAGGCGCCAGGAGCTAACATGGAGTTAACTGTTAATAGACAGCAGAGGGTTTTGAGCAGAGGACTCTCTGTGGGACCCAAGAGAAGATTGTGGGGCTGGGGAACACGGGAGGGGTGCCAGGGACCTGGTCCACAGTGCCGGTGCAAAGCCCACAGAGAGGGTCTCACACCGAGGCAGCTGTGGGCAAGGCACCGTCAGCAGACCTGAGCTCAGAGCCTCTGACGGGGACCACCTGACAAGCACTTGTGAGGCTTCCAAGATAAAACATCCCAACACAGAGCAAAATTCCAGACAGATGTCAGAGCTGTTGCTCCATTTCCAGGCCATATGCCTTTGCCTTGAGCTGAGTCCAAAAAGTGAGTATATACATTTCAGTCAAGTCTGAATTACAGCACTGGCCCAAGACCCACCTGCTCCACAGGATTTCTTAGTGCAGCAAGCCTCACCCTCATACTGCCTACAGGGCAGGCTCCCAAACTCCACCCTCTGGCAGTCCTGACTTACTGAGTCCACAGTGGGGCTCAGGAGTCCCGCTCAAATGTCCCTGCAGATTCCTGGGGGCCCGGTGGTCCTAGAAACACCTGGAAGAATGGCTCCGCTCCAGGGGGATAAGCAAGACCCTGCCCTTCTCCTGCTGCGGGCAAATCCCTTCCTTTGTAGGGTTGTCTCCTCACAGGGCCACTGTGCCGGGGTAAGGGGGTGGGGTGGCAAGCCCCACGTCTAGCATGATCAGTGGGCACGAACTTTTGCCAGCCAGGCCTTAGCAAAGTGGCTGGTTTCACTCAAAGGAGGTGGGGCAGCCTCAGGCTAGGGAAAGGACACGTTTGAACCAGGCCTCGAAGAACGAGTTTGGGGTCAGACAGCGTCCCCAGGCGAGAGAACGAAGGCCACAAGGCAAGACAGGCGTGTGTTGGCTTCAAGCCACACCATTTGCCTGGAGCTCGTGGGTCAGAGCCAGGCGACAGCGAAGCTCGAACGTCAGAGTCAAAGTTGGCGCTTCCCTCGTACTGAACGGCAGGGATGGCACCGGTGGTGTGCTCGGTGGGCAGGAGGTGCTTTTGCACCATGCCTCTTAGATGTGCCGCGGGACGATACCATCCAAGTTCTGTTTCCCACTTGGGGGAGATTAACCTGCAGAGGGGCGGGGCGAGGGACAGGTCTCCAGGTGGTGAAATCGGGCAGCCGGAGAAGGGGCGTGGGAACGTTTCAAAGGCACTCTCAGGAGGGCTGGGCTGTGCTAAATGGGATCCATCCCAGCCCCATCTGATTCCTCATTAGGGAGGAGGACTCCAACCAACACCTGCCACCCACTTGAGTAGCGCCAGCCTGAGACGGTAAGGACAGGTGAGGAAACTGAGGCACAGGGAGGTTTAGTGATACATCCGAGGTCATGTGCCGGGCCCCATCTTCCCACAGCACCAGTGTGCCGTGGCAGGGGGGCAGAGAGCGCTTGAAGAGACGCAGCGTGCTTCTGCGGAGAGGATGCCTGGAGGGCGGGAGGACGGGACGGCAAGAGGCAGAGGCCCTTGTCTGCAGGTGCCACACCTCTGGCTTCTTGCTAGACGTGGACACTTGAGTGTGACCCAGGCCCTTGCCTTCCAGGGACCCTCGGGCTAGCGGGGGAGGCAAATGGAAGTGGCTCCTCACAGAGCAGCAGGGAGCCGTGGCGTGCTCAGCGCAGGGCAGAGCGGCTAACTCTGGGCGACGTAAGGCTGGGATATTTCAGAGGGCTCTGAGGGATGCAGAGGAGTTTGCCAGCGTGGCAGAGTACAACCAAAAGCAGAACTGGGTATGCCCAGGGAATCAATTAACTCATGCAACAAATAACCTCCTGAAGGCCAACCACGTGCAGAGTGCCGCGCTGGGCTCCGCGTGGCAGGAACTGGGGCTTCCGGAGGGAGGCCCGGTCACCGAAGCGCACCCTCTTGGTGGTGGGACGTGAGTGCCACGCAGTGCCATGGTTGGTTTTAGGTCACATCTAAGGGCCTTTGGTGACAGGTGTGGGCAGCACTGTCTGCAAGGATGGAGGACAGTGATTGGCCATAGAATTTCCTGGATCTCTCTGTGAGTTTAACCCACGGAAACTGCCACAAGAGGTGCAGTGACCGGAGTCTGTCTGAAAGGCACACGGAAGCAAAGGCGGCTCCCCTTGTGCAAGCAACCGGCCCCTGCAGGGTTAACCAGTGCAGCCATTCTGTAAGCTGCACCCGGGGGGGGGCCCCCCCCCCCCGGGCGGGGGGTGTGGGGGGGGGGCGGGCGAGCACAAACGCCCTGGGTGGGGGTTGGGGGGGGGGTGGGG